>JAXQGP010000493.1:0-17411 GCA_037040125.1 Kazachstania sp. M6911
TAAAGTTGGATCATGAATAATCATTTGACCATCAACAGTTGGATCATATAATACAATTGCACATTCATCCGATGGATCATGTAATGGTCTTGGTTCTGTAATAATTTTTTTTTTAGTACCTAAAGTCATTGGTAAACTATGTCTTTGAATATAACCTTTAATCGGTACAGTAAACGATCTACGTAATTGTCTTTCAATATTATCTAATCTTGATGGTTCATCTAATAATCTTGTTGAACTTAAAGCATTTTTCAATTTTTTTGACATTATTGAAATTTTTGAATAATCGTCATTATTAGTATTATGTTTTAAAGATGATAAATCAATATCCATACCTGAATAATTAATTGTTTTTGATCTTTTTCTAAGTGATCTACCACCTGTAGTAACAATAACATCTTTATTATTATTACAATTATGTAATTTTTTATTAATTCTATAAGGTATTTTAAATGGTTTATTTAATTTATTCATTGACAAATCTATATTAATTGGTCTTGGTACCAATCTTGGTCTTTCTGCCATCCCAATACCATTTGGTGGTCTATCAGGTAATTTTCTTCTAGCCATTATTATACCAATTTAAAATATATGTATATGTATATGTGAAATTTAATTATAATTAAATGAATACACAAAAATACGACTATTTTCTTCTTTCTTATTGTAAATATATATTATAAACTCGAGATAAATATAATATTGATCATCCATCCCCTTGTTAATAATAATAATAATAATAATCACGAAAATATTTTCAATTTTGATTATCACCATATTGTGGCGAATATCAAAATCGCGAAAAATTAAGAAAAAAGCAATATTATGAAAAATGTAAACAAACAAACAAACAAACAGAAACAACAAAGACCTAACTTTTTATGAACATATAGTGTGAACCCTACATCATTCTATACGACACCCGATTATTATTATTATTAACTAAAATTGTTGTGACAGCAGCGGATATCTAATTCCATTCGATGCAAATTTTTTATTCACCGGAGCCGGACTATCATTTTAATCCTTCTGTAACTGTCTCCTCTTCTCTTCTCTGATGAGACAGACAGAAATACAAGTGAAAGCTAGCAGTACCTTTCACTTGTGTGAGAATTTCTTTTCCCGGAGAAAATGAAAGTTTTTGCCACACGTACTCACTCATGCGCCCTTTCAATTTCAGTGTAATTAAATTAAAGGAACAGGGAAAATAGGGCAACAAACAGAGAAACACAGACACACTCGCACTCGCACTCGTACAGAGAGATCCACGTACAGAGATGAAACACTCCGATGAATATGGCAAACAATTGATACAACAAGATATATATATTAAGATATAAGTAACATCATAACATATATTCATTAATGTAATATATGCTGATGAAGTTATTATAATTAACAATTTGAAATAACTTCTATTTTTTGCTGTATATAATAATAATTTAAATAAATTAACAAACACCGATTAACCTCTTCTCCCCAGAAGTAAACGAAACAACACCTTGTTTGAATTCAAATACATTAGTACTAAATCTCTGTAATATTCAATATTTCATTCTTAACAACAACCATGAATAAAATGATAAGCGGTTTGATTAAATTTACTGATAAATCACTGTAGAACGATATTCATTCTGTGTGTCAATTGTTTTCAAAAACCAACCAACACACACCAACAAAAGAGAGAAAAAAAGTGGGAACAACAAATTTTTGGTTTTCTTTTGGGCATCGGAAAAAAAAGAAAAATTTATATTATTACTGAGTGCGTCTTTTCTTTATTCCTACGTATATTTTAGTGTAATTATTTACAATATTAACAATATCTCGGTGTTGGCTGTTGGCGAGCGTGGTGCAGTTAAGTGTTCCCTGCAATCGAAAACTGAAATTTCGGAATTTTCCGAAATTTTAGCTGTTACCCTCACATTCACCTTTTTTTTTTGAAAAACGGAAACCTATCAATAATTTTATATGTCTTTCTGCTATATCAATAATTTTCGCCGCTTTGTTGGCCTGTTAACATACACCCAAAAATATGGGAATGGGATTATTTTAGGGTGTGGCTTCTTAACAAACATTATAAAGTTTATATATATATATAATACGAAACTGCATAATATTACTCAATTTTACTGAAATCATTTTTGGTAGTTCCATATATATAGTCAAATATTCCTACATCTTGTCAAATACAGGAAATATTAATATTAATATTTCTACTTCTAAACTAACCAGTTACATAATATATATCTCTTAAATTTTAAATCAAGTTCTGTATCATGCTCTCTTTAAAAAAGTATATTGTTCGCCTATATAATAAGTTCCAAAATATCAGGGTCATTTTACAACATTTATGGGAAAGTTATATTTGCTGTTTTTAATGCGGCGAGAAAAAAATTAAAAAATTACGATTTGCAAGGGTAATGCATATTTTTTAAGCCACAAATTTAGCACGGGAATCCTGAAAAATGACCGGCCGCACTGTCCCGATTACAGGGAACGTTAACTGGTTGCAGGGAACGTTAACTGCACCACGCTACTGTTGGCCGTTTGATAAAATTGAAATTGAAATTGATCGTCGAGATAGCGATGATGAGGATGAATGTTGAAAGAAGAAACAAGCAAATATGATAAAATTTTCTCTTTTCTTTTCAGGAAACGGTGAGTAACAGACACACACAGAGATGTCAAACGGCAGAATTTTATTTTATTTTTCAGTTGTTGTTGTTGTTGTTGTTGTTGTTGTCGTCGTCGTCGATGGATTTTTTGAAAAGTTTGATTACAATTATATGTTTCCGATATTGTACGTAAGCTATTGTTTAATTTCTCTTCTTAAGTTTTTTCACACACTCACTTTCTCTCTTGCAAGATAGACGCAAATTCCGTAAAATTTAAATTATAGTAATAATTAAATTTCCCAATTCGAAGAAAAATTTCAAAATTTGACTGTTTTAATTAATTAATTCATTAATTAATTCATTTATTTATTTATTTTGTTGTCCTCTCTTATACATACTATATTTTTTCATTATCGCAATCACATCGATTTTTTTAATATTATTTCTTTCAAAATTCTCCGAATTAAATTTATTTGTCAGATCTTAATTAATATCAATTTCAAATTCAATTCATTAATTAATTAAATTTAGATCGAAGTAGATCATATAGTAGATAAGATACCTAAGAAAAAGGTATCATTAATTTTGAAAAAACAAACAAACAACATTCGTTTTGTATGGCTGTATCACATATATGTAAAATAATAATATAGAAGGAGATCGATTTTTTACAATTTAAAAAATAAAAATTAATAATACATAATAAGGATTGAAATATTTTTTTTTTTACAATGAATACAGCTAGTATTACTATTTCTAATAGAGATGAAGATTTACCACCATTATTATTACCAAGTATTAATCCAAATATGAGAAATATTTTATTAAATTCAATGAATGGATCTGTACCAAATAATTCAACAAATTTAAATGGAAATAATATTGATGATAATGGTTTAAATACATCTCCTGTTAAGAATGATGTATTCTTACATCAAAAGAGACAATTGAATAATAATAATAATAATAATAATAATAATGATGATGATGATGATAAAAGTAATAATAACAACAAAAATAATATTGTTAATAATGGTTTAGAAAGTTTGGCATCATTAGCTACAAAGAGACCAAGATTATCAAGTGGTATCAGCAACAATAATACTGTCTTATCTATACCTACACCAATTAATAGTAGCAGTAGTAGTAATAGTTCAACAAGTAATACAATAACTGGTAGTAATACTACAATACCTGCAAGTTTATTAATGGGTTTACATCATAATATACATACTCCACCACCAATTACACAACAAAATACTTTATTAAATGATACTCCAAGAAGTATTACTCCAAGAAGTAGTGGAATTCCATCAAGAAGTGTTACTCCATTAACTAGAATTACACCTCTTAATAACAACACTAATAATATAACTGCTTCACCAACGTCTTCTGTTAGTTCTTCAAGTGCATCTGTAAGTACTAATTCAAAAAATAATACAGGCGCTAAAAGACAACGCGTAGGTCCAAGTTGTGATAAATGTCGACTTAAAAAGATTAAATGTGATGCTCATATTGAAGTACTTGTTCAAGATGAATCTGTAATGACATTTGTTACAAACAATTTACATTACGCATTAACAAGAGATGATGTTCAAAGAAATAAATCTACTTTAATATCACAATTTCATATTTCAAATGATACTTTAAATACATTTGTTGAACAATCTTTCGATAATTATAATCCTCATATTGGTAATAAACAATTTATTAATTCAATTTCAATAATTAAACATATTGATAAATTAATACTTTTCAAACCATGTTTATCATGTTGTAAAAAAAAACATTCTGCAATTATTACAAATTTTGTTAATAATAATAACAACAATAATAATCAAACTAATCCATATGAAGAATTTTTAAATTGTTGTACATTTTCAAAAGGTTTTACAAGAGCTGATATTAATATTTTCTCAAGAATAAGTAAAAAAATTAAAGGGAAAACAATTTATCAAATGGATGTATCAGATTTTAAAGATGCAGGTTTATAGAATTTTTTTTTAAAAAGAAACCTACCATTACATTCACTTAATTTAGCATATATGTGACAAATCCATATAACCCGCCAGGGTTTTTGTCATATTAATAATCATTATTATCATTAATAGATTTTTTTTTACCTGTATTAATTTTTTTTCCTAATAAAGCAATAAAAAAAAATACAGTCCTCCCACACACGTCATTAATCATTATCATCTAATTATAAACAATCATTGTGCCTTGAGTTTACAAAACTCACACATTCCCCCCCCCATAAAAAACAAACACATATCAATAAAATATATGTGTGATAAAAGAATATATTTATATAATATAACGGATAATACAAGAATACATTATCTTCACTCGCTTAAATATTGTAAATGTAATTATCCAAACGTACATCTTATATAAATATTTATTCTTTTAGTTGTATATCATAATTATATAATTCAATAATACTAATACTAATACAAATATATATATATGTCGTTTATTAATACAAAATAAACATTAATAATACACTAAAGATAATATGGAAACCAAGTATGAAAATCATTGTAAATGGTAATCTAACATGACCATTACCACGATTACAAATTTGCATATTCATATATTGTGCTGTTTTAACATACGCTAGTGCAATAATTGCCCATTCAATTGCAATTGCCATTTTAAATTTTGTTGCTAAACTATTAACAATATCTAATATTGGTAAAATAAATAACCATATACTATTACCATATCCATAAACTGTAATTAAACCAATTAAATTCTTTGCATTACTATTAATTGTCATATGTCTACCACTACCATCATTTGAAGTTTCATTTTGTGGTAATCCATTTTCTTCACCATTCGTATCATCCTTTAAAATAATTTGTAAAACAATAAATGGTACAACAAATGAATATATACCAAATAACCATATAGAATGAATTAAATTCCAATATATTTTATCGCGATCATTAGATGGTACAGATTCACTTATTTTTTCACCTTTAATAATTCCATAATGAAATAAATTAATTAAACCAGGAAACATAAATTTAATAAGAACAATAGCACAAGTAATCCAAATTGCACCAAATAATTCTCTCGATTCAGGATCATAATTTTCAGATTCAAATATTGATTGATTAATTCTTAAACTTCTTAAGAAACGTCCCTTAAACGTTTCTGTAGATAATTGGAAAAATTTAGAATAATAATTAATTAATCCAGGGGGTAATTCTCCATGTCCTTCAGTAGTATTATTAGTAGTATTACTAAATGGTTCATTTAAATTTTGTTGCTGTTGTGGTTGTAATGGTGGTTGATCAGCAATAACATCATTATAATCTGGTAATACAGTTGTTGCCATACTTTTTGTATCGAAATCAGGCACTACATGATTTCCGTTATTATTACTCGAAGCTGCATGTCGTGTATCCTCGAATGGATTTGGTTCATTTGTAAAATCATCAACACCATCTAAGTCATCATCGATGCCATTCAATGCACCATATTTTGTATTTGACATTATGTTTAAAGATCGTTGTATTTTTTTTTCTTTCTCTCTCTTCTGAATATGATCAATTAGAAAATGAATATATATATATATTTCAATAGTTATGATGCGATACTTCCTTATACGGTCTCTTTTGAAACTAATTGAAATTTGATATAACTACCCCTTTTAATACATATATTGTTAGCGTTACTAATTGAGAACAGGGTTTTCAATTTTTCAATCTCAAATCTGACAACGGCGAGCGGGAAATACAGCTAAAAAGGAACTGAATTGAAAAAAAATTGACAGAACGTGTGGCGCGTTGTCATTATGTTATGAGAAGTGACAGTATTTCGTGAAACGTCACAGGTGAAATTTCTTGTTATAATTATTTAAATATTAACTGTATTGAATTAAATGATGTTTGTAATGTGGTCCAATAGTAATAGGATCATTAAAATTATGTATTATGGTGCATTTGACTTTCATATAATTAAATAGGCTACCGTGTGTTCTAAACTTGTCATGACGGTGATATTTATTAAAATATGGTTGCTATAACCTCAAAAATTACATATTGACAAAATGAAGTAAATAGAACTGAAGCAAATGTTCACATCTTTCATTTGACACTGGTATTGAAGGGTTTCATGGGGTTTTAGAAAAAATAGAAAAAAAGTGCAAAAAAAGAAATGCGCAAGCCCGGAATCGAACCGGGGGCCCAACGATGGCAACGTTGGATTTTACCACTAAACCACTTGCGCTTATTATGTTTTCTGGTGCTTTATTTAGATATATAACATTATCAGAAATATAGTTTTTGAGATTGTTTCAAAGAAGGATTACAACCTGTTTTAAGATGAACCACCCATAGTTTAGTATTAAAAGGAATACGATTAGATTAATAAGGAGGGAATGGTTTGGCGAATAGCATATAGATGCTTGGGCTGTTGAGACGTAATGACAAAGGTGGATAATATTGTATTACTAGGAAAGCTGAGGGAAACGTTCATATACTAAAATTATAATTTAGGTTTCTTTTCTTTTCTATTATTGCAAATTAATCGTTATATTATTATAAATAAATTGCTTAATATTTTATTTGGATATTTAGGTTGGCACCCTCAGTCATATTTGTATGAAATATCTTCAAGTTTACGTCAATATATGTTGGAATATATGGTACATGTATGTCAATAAGAATAAATGACATTGTGTTGTAAACTAACATACTAAGTTGTTGTTACCATTACTTAGACGTTACGGTAGATATGCTGAGAAAAAGTAAAATGGAAAATTTTACGATGAGAAAAATCATCGAGAAAATAACTATATAAAGAATATAGATATATGTATAGATTATATAAATCTTTGGCAAAGTGCTAAAGAGACTGACTTGTATTTACTAAAGAATAGTATTTATAAAATAACAAATCTCCCCACATAGATATTAGCTCCAAAGTCAAAATGGAAGCTACGAACTTAAATCTTCGATAATATATAAACATGCCTTTCAACTAACAACACATTTCAGGTGCTGAGGAAAGCACACAATAGAAAAGTAATCAACTATTACCATGTCCATACTTTTGTTGTTGTCAATGTTAAAACCAGGTATGATAGCTTTTGGTGAGCCTTGTATCTGCCTCCATCCCAGAAGAAGCCAGACCGCTAGTGGTGAGAATACGCACTTACAATAATTATGTACTATTTTTATCAGGTTATAATGTTTCCCATAATAGCTATCAGAATGGTTATGACAACGTCCTTTCTAATTGTGGATTATGTTCATCTTTTAAAAAGAATATGACCTGACCAATATACTATAAAGGTTTTTACAATTGGGTGTACCTTTCTACTACTTGCCGAACGAAAGAATATCCCTCTTTACTAACTATTGTAGGCACCCACAAGAAACCAGATACTGAATTTGTTATAATCAAGAATTCTATCACGAAGGCAATTCATCTTAGGTTGCTCGTTTTATAAATTTTAAATTTCTCCTCTATAGCATAATATCCCGGTTGGACTTGCTGTAATGACATTTTCTATTTTGGGTCTTTAATTTGGAGAAATGCGTATTTGAAACCGTTCATACCATTCGCTGAGACTCAATCCAATAATGCCACAACGAAACGTGTTTCCTAATTGAATATATACATATTCAATTACCAAATAATTTTTTAAATATGGTCGTTAAATAAATTTTATTATAAAATTAAATACCATATTTTGAAATGGAACTCCTCCCACAATATCTCGCCAGCTTAACGGACCTTGATATACGGTTTTGATAATGCGACAACTAACCAGCACTTATTTTGGAGTCATCACATTAGGTAATTATTAAATATATCACTATTACTATTTTTGATTTTCCGTTTAATTGCCCTTAGCCTCGTCAATCGAATGAAACAAAAACAACTCGAAATAATGAACCAAATATAATTACATACCCATTATGTGATATTTTCATTTTATTAGACTAAAATATAGACGTACATACACATATATTCACATCTCCCAATACAAGCCAAGGTGTGTTACGGATCCTAAAAATTAGAGGGATAAATATTCTTATTTAAGTCACATTATTTTAAATAATATAGTTGTTATTAAATATCATAAACTACATATTGACGACATTAACACATATGGATTATTGATGACTTCGATTTCAGTTATAGATTGAGAAAGATCAGATATCATAGATGCAATATAGGGGTAGATCACGCGCTGTATAATCGAAATATTCGAGAGGTTAATTAATAAGATAAATGATAATCCAATAAGTAAGGAAATTATCACAGACAGTAGACCAAGTATTTCATCATTCAATGCTATTGATGAATCCAGAATGAAAGCAAAATTTTTTACAACTCGGTTATTGAGGTCTAAAGAAGAAGTAAAAAGGCAAAAGATTGAAATGTCATATATTGACACTAAAAAACAACACAGCAGATATATTAACTAAACCTGTGCAAGTTAAAGACTTTAAACACTTGACAGAAAATTGGATCTTATAACTCTTTCCATTATGGGTGGTATGTCCGAATTAACAAGATGGAAGAATTAAAAGTAAATGAATAATAAAATTGATAATGTTCAATATTTAACGATCTAAAAGAAAAAGAAAAACGTAATCTGGAGTCATGCATAATTTCTACAATGCTAATATTGGAGATTTGTAATCACGAAATAGTAAATCCAATAATATATAAAGAGAATGAAATTTCATATTTGAAATATTACATTTCTCTAAGTTATTTGTAAAATATTTTTATAATTTGTATACTAAAAAGATTAGACGAATATACGTTGATCATATTAACATAATATTTTGTACACTATTTTTAAGAAATGGATGGAGTCTAATAATAAAATGAATTACAACATTTATCTCCGGTATTCCAACTACATTTCGAAACAATGATATGATTATGGTTATTGTTGATCGTTTTAGTAAACGTGCACCTTTTATCGCAACTAATAAGACTTTAACTTCTGATGGTGTTCTACAATTATTTTATCGGTACATTTTCTCTTATCATGGTTTTCCACAAACAACTGTTTCTGACAGAGATATTCGGTTTGTTTCTGGTGCTTATAAAGAACTTACTTCACGGTTAGGTATTTCATTACAAATGTCATCCTCAAACCATCCCCAAACAGATGGTCAAACTGAATGTGTTAATAAAACATTAGGTCGGTTATTAAGGTCCTATTGTTCCACAGAACAACAACATTAGGATAGGTTTCTTCCCCATATTGAATTTGTTTACAATTCTGCTTATCAATGTACTATTAAAGGTTCTCCTTTCGAGATTGATTTAGGTTTTACACCTAATGAACCACTCTTAGATACAACAAACGAACTTTCCGCTAGAAACCTTAATCAGGTTGAGATTGCTAAACGGTTAAAAGCTATCACATTACGTACTAATGATCAATTACAAGAGCGCCAAGCTGCTATGGAGGTCCAAGAAAATCCTCATAGACAATCTCTAGAATTTCAGGCTGGTGAATTTGTTCTACTCCATCGTGATGCATATTTTACTGGGGGAAGGTATCTTAAAATACAACCAATATACCTTGGTCCTTTTCAAATAGTAAAAAGAATAAATAAAAATGCATATGAACTCGATTTACCTTCATCAGTTAAAAATATAATGTATTAAATAAAGGAACAGTCAACCCGTTCCCACAATACGCTCTTAAATAAAACGAGGTACCAAACGGAACCATAGAGGAACTTAAACAAAAACCACACATGATTAGTCGTATTTTAGCCATATCCAACGATAGAAGAACATACTTTACTTAACCTCCCGAGAACTAACTATCTAGTTTCTACAATACCTACACATCTTGGAGTCCATCAAATTTATTGTGAAAGCAGTATTCGCATTACAAATGATTCTGCAAATATGCCATTGTCAATGGTTTAACCTAATTGTTGCTAACATCATGCGATAGAATATTTGCTATCAATTTCAACCTCAATAAACGGACCTCTTTAAAATATCCCAGAGACATTAATGACCTCATCGCTGACTCATGGGAGGTAGCATATTGTGTGCTACCTCCCATGAGCCACACAGAATCTGAGACGGAGCAAATGAAATGTCCCCAACATCAATCTGAACAACCCCTCAGTTTATATAGTTTTTCTTGTAAAGGTGTAAATTACTCATCAATTTTCTTCCGTTGCGGAAAATCATAAATTCAATGTTCGTGCGTAGTGACTGAAAAATTGACAGAAAAATTAAATTGTGAAGCACTGAGACCTCATCGCTATCTCATCACACCCCATTTTGATGTCAAAATGATTGCAATAATATATATACACATTCATGCAGACTGATGAGATGGACATATTTTCTTATTTATAATTGTAACTGTTATAAAAACGGAAATTGTAATTCATAAATATACTAATATCGATTTGCATTAAAATTGGATAAATCCTTAATAAATATCTTTTTAATAATTGGTGAACTCATCCTTAAATATTTTCGCCAAACTATTGAAGCATAAAAACTTATGTTCATCAAGAAAATTCTGAATTATAGAAAAATGTCAACTCAAGCACTATTTACTACCCAAATTCTCAAAGTTAAACCAGAATCCATTAAGTTCTCACCTAACTCCGTATTAGATGGATCTCTACCGATTATTTCAGATCCAGAAACTGAACTGGCATTAAAGGAAGCTGCTCGTATAATTAGAGATACCGATGATACAGTTGCATTCCCAACAGAAACGGTTTATGGTCTAGGTGGTTCCTCATTAAATGATAACTCCGTATTAAATATATATAAAGCGAAAAACAGACCAAGTGATAATCCTTTAATCTCTCATATATCATCCATCGATCAACTAAATCGTAAAATTTATGGTGATATAAATCTTCCACAATCAGAACTACTGAAACATATCCCAAACTCATATCATAATCTAGTTAACAAGCTGTGGCCAGGTCCATTAACTATCCTATTACCTGTGCCATCAGACAATATTCATTCTTTATCTAAATTGACAACAGCTGATCAACCTACATTTGCAGTAAGAATTCCATCAAATCCAGTAGCGAGAGCATTAATTGCATTAAGTGACACACCAATTGCTGCACCATCTGCTAATGCATCAACCAGACCATCACCAACACTTGCATCTCATGTATACCATGATCTAAAGGGTAGAATACCCTTAATTATAGATGGTGGTCCATGTCGAGTTGGTGTAGAAAGTACAGTTGTAGATGGGTTATGTAACCCACCATTATTATTAAGACCTGGTGGGTTTACATATGAAGAAATCAAAGAAATTGGTGGTGAATTTTGGAAAGATTGTAAAGTAGAAAGCGGTAAAAATGTTAAAAGTAATGAAAAGGTAAGAACCCCAGGTATGAAATACAAACATTATGCACCATCCGCTAAAGTTGTACTATTAATACCAGATACTAAAACTAGTACCGAAAAAATTGATACATTCGAACAGATATTTAAATCCGAAATTGCATCTAGTAACGAGGTGAAGAATATTGCCATATTGACAACTAAATATCTAGATAAGGTTAGAAAAGCAGACTTACAAATATCAGGAACCGATAATTTGATCATCAAGACTCTTGGACACAACGGTGAAGAAATCCAAGCTAATCTATTTGCTGCATTAAGACAAGTTGATGAAGAAGATAAAGTCGATTTAATTTTTGTCGAAGGTATCCCTGAAGAGGATGAAGGTCTTGCAATTATGAACAGACTAAGGAAAGCAGCTGCTAATAATTGTATTTCATTCTAATCCTACATAAGATTACTTAACTATTTGCATCGCACTTCTATACTTATAATAAGAATATGCCTCATTTTTTTTTAATATTTTTTTTTTTGTTTTTAATTAATAATTATTCAGAATATATATGTATATACAACTATGGTATTAATGTCTATGGAATAATTTCATTACAGAAATATAATTTTATTTAAATCTTTTTATTTAAGATGAGGTTGTAACAGTTTGTTTGGAGGAAATGCAAATATGGAACAGATCTTAAACCGTCGTTGCAAGACGATTTTCTTCCTCCACATAATTGGTGAAATATTGATTCACAATAAATTTACGGATTTCATCCACAATGAAAACTGTTGAACCTAAACAAGTCAATAGAAGTAAATCAAATGCGCTTAAATTTTCAGTCTTGAAAACATGTTGTAATACTGGGACGTAAATGACACATACTTGAGCAACCAGTGAAAGACCTACCGCTAAGTTAAACATGGTATTGGAAAATAAACCAATCTTGAAAATTGATTTCGTGGAGTGTCTACATGCTAATGCATTAAACATATCAAATAATACAAAACAAGTGAAAGTCATTGTTGTGTCTCTTGTAGATGGTTCACCATCATCGCTCATTTCCTTTACACAAATGAAAACTGTTCCTAAAATGATGCAGACTGCTGTACCTAGAATACGACCTAATACAGCTTTAGTCAAAATCGTTTCTGAACGTGATCTTGGTGGTCTCTTCATAACTTCATGATCAACAGGTTCAACACCTAACGATTGTGCAGGTGGACCATCCATTAAGATATTAATCCATAAAATTTGCATTGCATTCAATGGGTTTGGTAGATTTAATGCAGTAGCCAACGCAATCATAGATAATGCAGCAATTGAAGTTGACAATTGGAAAGTTAAGAAATTTTGAATATTATTAAAGATACCTTTACCTTCTTCGACAGCTGTTAAAATTGTACTGAAATCATCATCTGTTAAGATCATATCTGAAGCTTCCTTGGCAACATCAGTACCAATTATACCCATTGAGATACCAATATCTGCTAATTTTAATGCAGGTGCATCATTAACACCGTCACCTGTCATTGCCACAACATCACCTCTTTTCTTTAATGCTTCTACGATATTAAGCTTATCTTCTGGAGTAGCACGAGCAAAAATATTAACATGATTAATCACATGAGATAACTGCTCACTTGTCATTGTCTTTAATTTATCACCAGTCATTACACTTGTCTCTCTATCTACCACTGGAATACCGATTTGTTTAGCAATACTTACCGCCGTATTTGGTGAATCACCAGTAATCATAATAATATGGACACCACCTTGTAATAATTGTGCAATTGCAGGCTTAACAGTTGAACGTGGTGGATCTCTCATTCCAATCAAACCAGCGAAAGTCAAATCTGTTATATCGTTTTCTTCAAGAGCTATGTCATCATCGTCATTTGCTAATGGTCTAGTTGCCAAAGCAAGTACTCTTAATCCATCAGATGCCAAATGATTAGCAGATTCAATAATTGTATCTCTATCCTTATCAGATAATCTTTCAATCTTACCTGTATCAGTGATATAATTCAATGAACGATTAACAATAACTTCAAATGCACCCTTGACACAAATTAATGTATCTTTGGTATCCTTCTCCATAACTTTCACAGCCATAAATTTCCTTTTTGAACTGAAGGGAATCTCCTTTAATTTATCGAATTTTGGTCTTTGATCAACCATATCAAATCTATCTAATTCTTCCAATATAGCAATATCAGTTGGATTTCCTAAAAATTTAGAATGATCAACAGAAAAAATTGCATTGTTACATAATGAACCAATCTCCAATGCCTTTCTAACATCTTTAGTTAAATAATTTCTTAAATCTACAGTAGATGCAACATTTAATACATTTTCTTTATTTGCCATACTTGATAAACACCACATTTTTGAAACAGTCATATGATTTGCAGTTAAAGTACCTGTCTTATCTGTACAAATGACGTTAACAGAACCCAAGGTTTCCACACTTGGTAATCTTCTTACAATTGCTTTTCTTTTGGCCATCCTTAATACACCAAGAGCTAATGTAACAGTGACAATAATTGGCAGACCTTCTGGGATAGCTGCTACCGCTAAGGAAACGGAAATTTGAAACATATCTAACCATGATCTACCTTGCCATATACCAATTAAACAAATGATCCCAATGACAACAAAACTAAACAATGATAATTGTTTCCCTAATTGATCCATTGCTAATTGTAATGGAGTCTTTGGTTTATCAACGGTACTCATCATTTGGAAAATGGAACCAAACGCAGTATCTTTACCTGTTGCAACTACGATCCCTTTCCCATGACCTTCTTTAACTAAGGTACCCATAAATGCAATACAATGTCTTTCTGAGATCGGTATTACACCTGTAGGGTTTGTATCTACTGGATCCACAGTTTTATGGACTGGATCAGGTTCACCAGTAAGACTACTTTCATCCAATGATAAATCGACACTTTCAACAATTCTAATATCAGCAGGAATTCTATCCCCTACTCTAAATACAACTACGTCACCAGGAACCAAAGTTGTTGCTAGTACATGAGATTGTCTACCAAATCTAATTAAATGACACATTGCAGGCACCAATTTATTCAATGCTTCAATTGATTTCTCAGATTTATATTCTTGAATGAAACCAACCAATACAACAATAACAATCGCAACAGTAATACTAATTGCATCACCAACATTTTGTAAAATTGCAGAAACTACAGCTGATCCAATCAATAATAAAATTAATCTATCCTCAATGAAATTACTTAAAAATTTCTTTAATAATCCCCATGCTCCAGATTCATCATCATCATCTTCTGAAATTACTTCATTAGTTCCATGAATCTCTCTACGACGTTCAATTTCTTCCGAATCGATTAATCCATCCTTAACATTCGTCTTTAATTTCTCTTCAGTATCTTCGATGGATAAAGTCGCAAATTCTGTAGATGGTGTAATATTTATTGCTAATCCTGTAGCAAGTGGTTCAATCGGTGTATCTACTGCCGTTGAACCATTTAATATGAATGGGAAATCTTCCGATGGTTGAGAATATCTATCTAATGGAATCTCACTCATTTTATATCTGTAATGTTGTTAAAAATAGAAGTATCTGTAAAATTGTGGAAAGTGTTTTCCACTTTGTATACTATGTAAGTAGGAATATTAGATGTCAGTGTTTTTTTTTCTGAATATATTCAAATAATTGATCAATTTAATATATTGATCTTGGCATAATCAAAAATTAAGGGAAAGTAATGGGAAAAAAGAGAAGAATATTGTAAAAAGTTTTTAATTATAATAAAATATAATTTAAATTTATCAATATATTTACAAAAAAATAGATAATAACAACAAGATAATATAGATGATAAGTTGAACAATAATAATAATACTAATTATTACCTATTATTCACTTAATTGATTTTGATTGATAATTTCTTAATTAATTCATTAATTTTTCATTTACCTTTCTTTAATTCCAAAGTGAAATTTCTGTTTTTTACTTCGCCTCGTTTTATTGTATGGGCGGTGATGTGATGCGACGCGATCAGTTTCCGTGTTCCGAGTTTCTGTGTCTATCAAATAACCGAAATTAGGCTTGGCTTAATTTAATGTCAGCGATTGATTGCTCAAGACAGAAATGGACAAGAGAGGCAACTGGGGTTTCTAATTACAGAGCTTATTATGGAATAGTAATTAGACTACAGCACGATATTTTAAATTGAGGGATAACTATAGTTGGATAACTATAGTTAGACAACTGTATCCCCAATTAGGTGGCGTTTGCAACCAGTGGGTCCGGCATAGGCGAATCGATTAGTAATTGTAATGTATTATCTCATCTTTGTCATATGTTGGCGAAGTTCTTTTAAATAGAAGGCTTAAACGTGACAATGTGGGCTATGCAACTATAAGGAATGATCTGGAGTTGTTATAGTATAGCCGTTTCTTTTTACGAGGAATACGGTTCATTATATGCTCTTGTCTCATATACAAGGGTCCAATAAGCTTGCAATTCCAGCCAAGAATTTAATATAACATTTGCAAAAAATATCGAGAAAAGTAAGTTTATATCGAATATGTAAATACCCTATTCACAGTAATTCATGTATTGACTTTCGAGCTGATCAAGCCGTACTTAATATTTGGGTTCATCGACTTAGACTGACGCTATGCATGATTTCTAAAGTTTCCAACGACAGTTAGGACAACTTGAACTGTATTGTTGATCAACACTTTATATGTAAAGTTAAATACAAGTACTTGCAAGGGACTTGTATCTGTATACCAATATATGACAAGAAAGATTGAACTTTACTATGCGATTATTCACAAACCAATCTATTTGCCCTTAAATACTAGTACACCAATTATGTTTTCAACAAAGTTTAGTCGGTTCAAATCAAACCATTTGTGATACGGCTATAATGAATTACAGAGTTTATGTCAAATAAGTACACTTTACGCCATATTTGATATTTGAATTTTAAATTTTAAATTTTAAGAATGTGACGCCTTGAAGATCCGAAAAACAGAACATTACCACTTTTGAACAAATCGCATCCTATAGAAGTGTAACATAAAATATTTCGTCCTAAATTGAAAAGAAGAATTAGAATATACACTATTCGCACAGTTTTATATTGTATGAGTATAACCCTAAGATCTTGAATATGGAAGGCAAAGGAGGTACACCAAATATATATGATATTTATTATTTTTCGCAACTGAGGTGATAGTTGCCTTTCTCTCTACTCTACTCCTATGACGCTATATATTAATTGTAATCAATAATCTTCTTGCAAATGTACTTCATTGTAACGAATAGGCTTTAAAAAAACACAATATTTGCGTAACCAAACATATGTACCTTTCTTATAAACTTAAATTCTTAATCATCTGTCATCAGAAAATTTTCTTTAATTATGGTACTTCAGGGTTCATACAGTACCAATGTACAATAATAC
>JAXQGP010000494.1:0-17430 GCA_037040125.1 Kazachstania sp. M6911
TTTTCTCGTTCGTGTAAATCAAAATTCGCGTTGGTGTTTTTTCGGCATTTTGTTAGTGGTGTACACCTCATTCGCACTTAAATTTTCGCGGTATTTCGACCTGTCTCGTCAGATTGCATTTAGGTGTCAGATAATGAAAATTTCAAACCTATTTGTTTTGATATGAAATATTACGACAAGGTTGCAAAAAAAAGGGGGGTAGTAAGGTGGGGTCTGGGTTATTTTGGAAACAGATTGATCGCCCGCGTAGTTTCTCTGTGGTATGTCAAATTGTTTGAAACCGTTGCCAGTAATGTGGGAGTCTATGAAGAGACTTTATTTCATTATGAAGTTGTACCTTTACTTTCTATTTGGCATTTAGTTCCATATTTCCAATCCGAAAATATATGACTATTGTATATTAATATTTGCAGTTGAATTTTATCTTATTGTAATAAAGGCATGACCTGGTAAGATTCCATACGGCAGTATTTATTACAGATTTGACGCACATTACCAAGAAAATAATCATATAATGGCAAACGATATACTCGTAGGACCAAGATGTACAGTTTCCAACCACATATTGTTGTGCAATAGTCACCTAACGACAATATACTGTGTATCTTAGTATCAAAAGAGAAATTTTTCAGATTTGATGACCGGATTTAATATCACGTTCGGATTTATTAGTTGACGCGGAAATAAGAACAAAGTGACAACTTCAATACAATTTTCGGCCGATTTATTATTTCAATATACTAAATTAAACACTTCATTATAAAATTTCAAAATTATTTTTCACGTGATTTTATGTTTCGGCCGAACGAATTTGAAGATTCCATTGCAACTACATAAGGATTACAACGAATTTGATATTGAATATTTAGTAGGTACTATACTCTGGCAGAAGAATATGACAGTGTCTATTGATGGATATCGAATTAACAAGGGGTTACATAACGTTGCTCTATAAAATAAACCATTTTCTAAAACATACAAATAGGTAAGGTAGTTAGTTCAAGGATGGTTAATTGACTGTTGCTGTATTCTCAGTCTTTTGCATTGAAGTTTTACTATTTTTCAGAAAAAGCATAGAATATCAATATAACATTCTAAAACTAGAATTCCATAGCAAAAAAAATATAAAAAATGACAAGTTTAGCTCCTCAAGTAAGATTTGGTAATACCGGTATCAAGATCTCTCCAATTATTGTCGGTTGTATGTCTTTTGGTACCAAAAAATGGGCACCATGGGTTGAAGATGATAAAGAAAAAGTATTCACAATTTTGAAACATTGTTACGATCGTGGTCTACGTACCTTTGATACATCCGATACTTATTCTAATGGTGCTAGTGAAAGATTATTAGGTGAATTTTTAAAACGTTACAATATTAGAAGAGAAACTGTTGTTATTATGACTAAAGTTTTCGGTGCTGTTGATGAAACTTTAGATTTACCAATGGGTAGATACAAAGTTTCAGAATTAGATTCATTCGATATTATAAATCAACAAGGTTTATCACGTAAACATATTCTTGTTGGTGTTGAAAATTCTGTTAAGAGATTAGGTACTTATATTGATGTTTTACAAGTTCATAGATTTGATAAGAATACTTCTATTAAGGAAACTATGAAAGCGTTGAATGATGTTGTTGAAAGAGGTGATGTTAGATACATTGGTGCATCATCTATGTTACCAACTCAATTTGTTGAAATGCAATCTACAGCTGATAAATATGGATGGCATCAATTTGTTAACATTCAATCCTGTTATAATTTAATTTATAGAGAAGATGAACGTGATTTATATCAATATTGTTCCAATCATAAGATTGCTAAGACTCCATGGTCTCCAAATGCTATGGGTATCTTAACCAGACCAATCAATGAAACCACTAATAGAGGTAAGACCGATAAAGCTTTAGCAAGATTAGGTTTTAGTGAATTGAAACAAGGTGATAAAGAAATCTTGAAAAGAATTCAAGAACTTGCCACAAAGAAGAATGTTTCAATGGCTGCCATATCTACAGCTTGGGTTATTGCTAAGGGTGCTCAACCAATTGTTGGTATGAGTTCCATTGAAAGAGTCGATGATACTTTATTAGCTTTAGATATCACTTTGGATGAATCTGATTTAAAATATCTAGAAGAACCATACACTCCAAGAAACTTTATGTATTAGATAATGTATAATTTCATGTATTTTCAATAATTTAATGATTATGATATATTTTCATAAGGGAATGGTGTATACTACTATCTTATTAATAAACCGATAAATGAATTGCCCCCTTTTAATTTTAGAAAATACGAAGGTTAGTATAAACAACCGATATATATTCCATGGAACGTAAATAATATTTTGTATCTATACATATAGCTAGGTCTACGACGACTTAACACATTCTTTTATAGGGGGGAAAATATTGATCTGAAATTCAAATCATGTCCCCAGGGATGTTACGGGTTAAAATATTTTCCAACCCACCCCCGCTTTTTGGCCGTTTTAACCCAAACCCAAACCCACCTTTTGAACTTTTGACCCAACCCACAACCCAACCCATCATGAATTGATGTAACACTACCCTACAAATCCCTGTTCTACGGCGAGTTCTGGGGAAATTTTGGTTTCTCCGTAGAAGTTCTGTGGTATTTTTTTTTTTGAGAATACAGATAATGATTTGGTTGAAATGATACTCAATAGATTGTAATGATGACAGTTAAATGGTCAATAACTTATATAATAAAGGTAATAGCTAAACACACACAATTGCTGAGAATTAAATAAAATACTTCATTGAAGTAAAATTTTATAAAAAAAAAATTACAATTTTTTTGCTTGAGCCTGGTTACCAAATCCGAAACCTAACCCAACCCAAACCCAGCATTGGAATTTTTCAACCCTCCCTACACCAAAAATTTGGACCAAAAATCTCCGTATTCCAACCCGCTGACCCCAACCCGTAACACCCCTTCATGTCCCACATATTTCAACCTAGGAAGTACATAAATAAGGTAGCTTAGGTAAGAATGAAATCAATATAACACACTTGCACATAGTTCTATTTTTTTGATTATCTGAACCAGAAAAAAAAAAATTCATAATGCAACATCTTCTATATGCAGATAGCAATTATAATGCCTTAGTAATATGGGTTGTCCCTTAATTCTTTAATAATTCATGCAATAAACGATGAGGTATTTCTTTTGCTCTGTTCTTGCTCCATATTGTAACTTCTTATGCATATATCACTTTTGTAACTGTTCTATGTAACCTAAATTCGGATCTTATTCCTGTGTTGAAACAGTAATTTACTACTAAATCGTTGTGAGACAATTAAGTTCACAGAATATTCATGCATATTCACAGTTTATAGATGTAATTATGATGTAATCTTGAGCGCATATCAATTTTTCTCATGAAAATTTTTGTTTCCGTGCTGAATAAAATTTCAAATATTGTGCCGATCCGGTCTGGCTGGATTCTCTTAGGTGGCTTTTGAGTCTCGAGAGGCCAGCACAGTGAACTGCCCGTACAAATGCGAAAAAAGTACCGAACTATTGAAACTCTGATCAATTTCTTTGAGGGGTGCATACATAGCCTATAAGCAATTGATAAGGTGACTTCGTATATCTTCGTGAAGAAAGAATACTCAACGAAAGGAACATAAACACCGATCATGCCGTTCGAAATAGTCAGTATCGAAGTAATTGCGTTATATTCGTAGATATTTGTAATCATGCTTAAAATTATCAGCCAATTTATGCGGATAACTTTTGAAATAAAGGGCGAGATTCAAATTAGGTAATATTATATTCTAGAGTTGACAAATTGTTTAAAAATTGTTTAGAAACAAATATTTTAGTAACTACATGTTTTTGCATATTATTCAGAATGTTATGTACCTTTTTTTGTTGTACTCAATTAAATAATAATTGCTTTTTACTCCAATTTTCAGAATTACCAAACGTATATAAATGAGACCCAATTTCTCCAATTTATCTAATTTGAAACACTACAATTACTACTTCTTACTTCCTGCACTTATCAATAATCCAGGAACAAATAAATTTACTATTATCCCAGTTTCTTTTTCCATATCCCATTCTAAAAACTAAAACAAAACACAAAAAAAGATGTCTACTTCTATTCTATACACTCATAACGAATTCATTAGAGCCATTGTTGCTGAATGTTTAATCAATTATTTTAAATTAGATGTTAAAATTGTTGAAATTACTGAAGATGTTGAAAACTTTTTGAATAATTTCCCATTAAGGGCTATTCCAGGTTTAATTACATCTGATGGTACTAAATACCATGAACAAATTGCTGTTAACAATTATTTGATTCATTCATCTGGTAATGAAAAGGAAATTGTTCAACTATTAGGTAAATCTGAAAATTATAAAGAACAAAGTGCAATTTTACAAATTGCTTCTTTTGCTACTTCAGATTTATTAGCTACATTAGGTGTTTGTGGTTTAAAAGATATTAAAGGTGTTCCAATATCTGACAAACAAGCTAATCAAGCTAATAAAAACTTGGAAGTTATGATTAAATTATTAGAAGACAGATTAACTCAAACCAAATATTTGATTAGAAACGACTCTATTACTATTGCAGATTTAATGGCTGCTGCAAGTTTATCCTTTGGGTTTATTACCATTTTCGACTCACAATGGAGAAAAGAACATTCTTTAATTACCGAATGGTTTGATAAAGTTGTCGGTTCTAAATATATGGAATACCGTTTCAAGGACTTCAAACATGTTGAATCTGCAATCAAAGTATCTGCTACTCCTTTGCCATGGGATCCAAAACACTAAGCTTCACTATAATAAAGTCTATCATGGCTACAATATATAATTATATCTAACTATATACTAGCTCTAATCTAAAGCTACTTTATATTGATTGACCTCTTATCTCCGAACTCTTTAGTTGCCCACAACCAGGAGTTTAGCATTATTAACAAAATGACTGCCAACTTCCCCGGATGTAAGAGCCCCACTAACAACCTGCCTTACGTACACATAAAAGAAAGAGCGATTTTTCATCTTTCTAATCTCCGCTCCTCTGTGGTAATTTCTGAGGAAAACGATGTTGTTGATAATGAAGATCAAAATCAAAATTTTCAAATTATATAACACCGGCGGTCGACTTTCCTTCAGAGCCCCACATACTTTTAATAGTAATTGAAGGATACCATTATTGTAAAGAAGACAGGAGATATGACATTGGTTTATTATCTATCAGCAACATCTCAAGAAACATATAAAAAGGGACACTTAGCAATAGAAGAAGAACATTTTCTTTAATACGTAAAAAACAATTCTATTCCAGATAAACAAGAAATAAGCATAGCACCCCCCCCCAATTATTCAAATAATATGTCTTCTGCTCCATTAAATGTAGGTATCGTCGGTACTGGTATCTTTGCTAGAGATGACCATTTACCAGCTTATCAGAAGAATCCAGATCATTTCAAAGTGGTAGCTGTATTCAACAGAACTAGAGCTAAAGCATTAGATTTCGCTAAATTAGCTAATGTTTCCGATGAAAAAGTTTATTCAACTTTAGATGATATCATGTCTGATCCTCATGTTGATTATATCGATGCTTTATTACCTGTTCAATTCAATGTTCAAACTTTACAAAAAGCTATCGAACATAGCAAACCAATGATTATTGAAAAACCAATTGCTGCTACAATGAAACAAGCTAGAGAATTTGTTGAATTATCTGATAAGACTGATCTTCCAATTGCAATTGCTGAAAATTGGTTAAACCTTTCAGTAGTTACTGAAGCTAAGAAACATATCCAAAGAATTGGTAGAATTGTTGGTTTCACTCATACTTTCACTGGTCCAAATTCAAAGACTGGTAAATATAAAACAACAAATTGGAGACAAAATGCTGAACATATCGGTGGTTCTTTATCAGATGGTGGTGTTCATCAGATTGCAATCCTAACTGATTTATTAGGTGAATTTGAATCAGTTTCCGCTTTCACAACTAAAGTTGATACTAATGATCAAATGCCAGATGCTGTTTTCGCAACAATTAAATTGAGATCTGGTGCTGTAGGTAATTATACTTACGGTACTCGTTTTGGTGCCACCAAGAAAACCATTTCTATGAAAGTATATGGTGCAGAAGGGTCTGTCTTATTGGAACTAAATAATAGAGATGCCCCTGTTATTAGAGTTAATATCGGTAATTGTAAGGAAAATGCGAAGGAGGAAGAAGTTTACACAATTAAACAAGATGACACTTATGGTGTTGCAGGAGAAATGTTAAACTTCTATAAAGCAGTAACAGAGAAGAACAAAAATTTGATTAAAGCTAGCCCAAGAACTGCGTTCCATCACTTAGCCTGTATTGATGCTATGTTGAAATCATCTAATGATAATGGTAACAACATTAAAGTAGAAACAATCTAAGCATTCATTTCAGGAATCTTGCAGAAGTGACTTGGTTTAATATAATTTTTATGAAATAAATTTTGTAATTACTAGGGTTTTTATTCATATTTACACCACATATATTTTTCTTTTTTTTTTTTGTCTTTATACACTTTCTATATTATTTATTAAAAAACTTTTAAACAGAACATTTATATTATAATATATTAATATATTGAAAAGGGTCGTAGTAATGCTTTCTTATACGATATATTTTTAAGTACTTTGAGATTTCGTAAGGAACATTTCATTTTGGTACCGGAGGCATTCTCAATGAAGCATGGTTTTTGAAAACAAGGCAACTGCTGCAAAAAATAAAAAAAAAAATGACACATCTGGTTTCTCACCACTACTTCTGCAATGAAGCTTATTAGAATAAGACGGCAAGTATAATATAATGACTTATATGTATATGGAATGCAACAACTAAACTAGTTAATGTCACACGTGTAAGATGTTTTTGGCACCTATTGTTCCAATGAAGGGTACTGATTCAAACAATGACTCTAGGTTAGGAAAGATTGTTTAACCTCAGATATACACATTACCGAAGTGAGTATCAATCAATACCGAGAAGATAAGGTTTCCGGATATACGAAAGATAAAACCATGGGATAGGATGAGCTGGTATGTTGTAACTTAAAACAATTGCAATATTATTGTGATTTTTCTTAGACAAGTTAGGTACATTATGAAAGATTTAAAACAATAGAGAGTTTATTTGGTACATCCAGTGCGTTACTGTATCTGATAAATACAAACTACTCATTCACTACCGGAGGTCCTACTTATATATGGAATCATACTACCAGGTTAAATGAGTTGCTGACGTCCGGAGCATGCAGTTTCTTGGGCCCTTAGTACGTGCTCATTCCATTGTAGTTCGAGTTATTATATTGATTCCTGTTTTCATTTATAGGCACAGTCCGAGATTTGACCTACAAGAACTTCTAAAATAAACAATTTTTACTATAATTACACAACCACGTTGTCAGCCTACGGTATTGTCTCTTTCGTGGTCCGTTAAAACTCACATTAAATAGTTGCCAATTTAAACAATCGATTAATAAATGTCAGAATAATAGACACTGTTTGTTATAATAAGATATATTTGAGATATATTTGAGATATTATTTTACAAATCTAAAGGTGACTTATGTTTAGGTTAAAGGTGGGTGACTTAAACCATAACAATGATGCCAAACAATACAAACCAACCTCCGATTCCATAAGATGAAATTCATCGTAGAGTAAACTAATTAAAAACAATATTTATTTATAGGGAAGTTAGATCCCACGTTTTAGAAATTTTAAGTGCAATTCGCTATAATCGGATTTCCCACTATTATTTATGTTAGTCAAACGCAATATCATTCATGGAACCTTCTTAAAAAACACCGTTACTTTTGGATATGATACATCAAGTTGCATATTCGAAATTCTGAAATATTTCAGAAGAAATTTGAAGCATATATAAAGGTTTCGAATATTAAGATTTATACACCAAGATTGATTAACTTTTCTTTATACATTCTTCTTTCGCTATGTTCAGAACAAACCATCAATAAGGAGACCCAAACATGCTTTTTTCGACAACTATCTTGTTATCTATTTTAGAGATCTCTTCTTATGTTAACTGCCATCCAGTAGGTGAGGATGCATTAGCTGAAGAAAATCTACAAAACATTCTAAATACCCAGACTGTCGAGGCAGACTCCGCTATTATTTCAAGTGTCGTATCTGAATTAATTGATACCACTGCTCATGACACCAGATGTGAAGCCTGTATTAACAGGTTGTTAATTGGTAAAGCGTTAGTTTTAGCAAGACCAGATCTAGTTGCACCAGCATTTACTAAATGGTGTGTTGAATCCAAATATAGTAGCAACAATACCTGTTATCAAAATTATGGTATTTCTTCTGTCAACGGAAGTAGTGAAGGCTCAAATTTTGCCGATCTTCTATCATTAATGGATCCTACCGGGTATGATGGTCATTCATATTGTTACTACAGAGATTCTAATCAATGTTCAAAACCTGTGACTCCAAATGTTACCATCTCACATTTACTACCACCTAAGAAACCTGAAAACATGGTAGCCCCAGAACCTGGTACTGAAGGTACCTTCAATGTTCTTCATCTATCTGATATTCATATTGAACTTGACTATACTGTTGGTGGTGAAGCCAACTGTACGGAGTCCCTATGTTGTACACCTCATTCTGTTAAGAAGAGTAAACTAGATGGTGCTTCACCATATGCTGGTAAATGGAACTCTTATTTCGATTCATATTATGAAGGTAATGATACTTTTGTTAAGGGTCCTTGTGTTGATGTATTCAATGGTTCAGCTTCATGGACACCAGCTACTTCATTTGGTTACTACCATTGTGATTCACCTGAGAGACTAATCAATTCGTCGTTGAATAGTATTGTTAACTACTCTAAGTCCAACAATTTATCTTTTGAATTTACAATCTTTACTGGTGATATGATATCTCATGATGCAGGGAAATATCTATCTTACGAAAAAACAACTGAATCAGAGATTAGAGTAATGAGTGACTTAAAGGCCAAGTTTGGTTCTAACCCAGTTTACCCAGTTCTTGGGAACCACGATTCGTATCCTTATGCAGAAATGGCACCTCAAAAGTATGGTTTTTTCAACAAGTTTGCTTCAAATATTGAAATGATGTCTGATATGTGGGAAGGTTTCGGTTGGTTAAATGAAGCTCAAGGTCAAGAGGTAAGAACTCATTATGCTGGTTACGCTGTTGAAACCACTCTGGGTTTGAAAGTTATTTCCTTGAACTCCAACACCTGGTATACTAATAACAATTACAATTACATCAACACAACAGATCCTGATAACTTTGGTCAATTCCAATTCTTAATTGATGAATTAATAGCAAGTGAAAATAAAAAACAACGTGTATGGATTGTTGCTCATGTTCCACCTGCTCTTGGTGGTTTACCTGTTCCATCTAATATCTTTTCAGAAATTGTTGAAAGATTTTCTCCATCTACGATTGCTGGTATCTTCTTTGGTCATACTCATAGGGATCAATTTGAAATTCTATATGCAGGATCAGGTAATGATACTAAAACTATGCAGAACGTTCTAAATATGGCATACATTGCCCCATCTATTACTCCTTGGAATGATGTTAATCCAGCCTGGAGATACTACGAGGTTGATAAAACAACATTCTCAATTATGGACATGCATACTTTCTATACTCCATTGAATGAAACATTTGTTAATAATGGTGATGAACCTAACTGGGAGTATGAATACTCAGCAAGACAGGTATTTAATGTTTCATGGCCTGAAACATCTCCTTTGAATGGTAGTTACTGGCATTATGTTGCAGACAAGATGAAGACATCAGTTGATATCAGACAATTATTCAGAAATTTGTATTCTAGATTTTCTCCTCTGGTAACAGATTGTGTACATTCCGATGCTTGTGATGACGATTATTGTATGGCCACCTCATTTACAGACGATGAATATGATAGTTGTGTGGCTGGAATTTCATCCAAATTGTAAATGATAGTCTAACTATTGTCGTTACTTTTTCTCAAGGTTTTTCTATACATTTCTGACATTCATTGTGTGTGGATATTTAGCTCTTTCGTATACTATTTCTATATATATTTTTGTATTTCCCCATATATATTTAAAAAAACAAGAAAAAGAAACAATTTCAAAAAAAAAAAATGTATCATATCAAAAAGGTTATCTCTATGTTAGTGGTATAATATTATTTTTACATCTTGTTACTACACAAATTTTTGTATTTTTGGTAATTGGGAATGAGGGATAGTTTCAGTTCTCATTGTAACGAATGAGAGCCAAGAAATAGAAATATTCAAGATTGCAATGATATGAAGTTCTTTGCTTAAGGAGATTTTTATGAATCGATCCTTGGCTGTTGTTGCTTTTTCATAACATGTTGATTTTTCTTGATCCTATACCAAATAGTATACCTGTCCCTGCATCCTTGAGTAAGCATGGCCATTGGGTAAATGACAATTTTATTTAGTAACGACTATCTGATTGAACAAAAAATACACATACTTTCTTACCTTTTCAAAGTAAAAAAAAACAAACTTGATTTATTAACAGCAGCTAAAGTGCCGCAGAACCTTTCTTGGAAAATAGTCATCATTTCCGTAAAAAAAATTAAAAAATTTCCATGGAGCTTTAATTAGAAGGTACCAAACAACTTTATGGCAAGAATAAAAGAAAGAAGAAATGTGTATAATGTGTTATAGTTGATAGATTTTGGTTAAGAGCTCTAGTATTAGATCCATATGGGACCACCTTGACCAAAGAAACACAAGTCGTTTTGTCAAAAAAAAAAACCACTAAGGTCTCGAATACCAGCAAGGTCGAATATATTCTAACGTAATGTAACAATCCATTCTTATTTGAAACAATAAGGATAGTGACAAGAACTAAAGGATCTTGTTGACACATGTTTTAGGTTGAACCAAGATTCAAATTGCATTGTTAAAAATTAAATAATCGTCTTGTCCTTTTTGTTCAAGATAGGAGTTACTTCATACAGCTAAATTAATGAAGGCGTGCCTGTCGGAACTTTTGTTTCATCTATCCATTGTTCAAAATGAGTGTCTCATTTTTTGGTAACAATGAGAAACCGGAGACATGCACGGAACGGAACGGATGAGAGACGACACACAATGGGAAAAATACATATGCACCTTGTTTTAGCAATTCTTGGAAATTTTTGTTTATGACACCACTAAGAACAATTTCAAACTAATAATCCTTCCAATGTCAAGTTGGGAAAATCTCGATTCTTAATCGTTGATAGTTACAAAATTTAAGCTGTTATTAGTGAGCGTGTGTAAAATTTAGTAGAGGTACACTGTTTAACTTATAACCCCGGTTGAGCGGTGCCTGTTGCAACTCTCAAGCTCCTTACTGTCACGTAAAAAGAAACGGAAAATATAAATTAAAGACAAGATGAAGAATATACGTTATAGCTATTTTGTTTGCATTTGTTCAATGGCAGAATTTACAATTTATGCTCTATAAACTACAAACTTCACATAGAGTACACGCTGCAAAAATTGGTAGAACAAATTGTTCCCATTGTAACTTCCTGTCATAAAAATGACATTTCATTCTTTATGATTAAGAATACGTACGTTGTTTTGTGAGTACTATTGTGATAAGGAAACAGACCCTGTATTTACTCGGGAAGGGTTTCTTTCAATTCCTGACATGAAACACTAAACAGAAAAACAACAAGAAAATCTCGAATAATTCATTAGAATAGGGGGTTGGAGGGGCAATGATCTACTACTAAAATTCTTTAACCTATTGATTTCTGAACATAAAAAGATATTTTTGTAGCATGGAACAACAAATAAATCTTCAAAATTGCCTATCAATTATCAACCAGAACATTACTTCTTGATTCGAATGGCGAAAAAATATTCTTTAAAAACGGATAAGGATATATATCCTTCCCATTCCTTACTAGAGTTATCTAACCTTATTTAGACTAGAGAAATATATTAAAAAAAGAAAGAAGGGATTAAATAAAATAAAAAAATCACAAAATCAGTGTTAGCTCAAGCAGTAGTTAAAACACCAGATAGATTCTTATAACACGGAAACTGGGCAGTTTATTTGAACGGAACTTTTTAAAACATAAAGGTTCCGAAAATAAATTCATCCAAGACAAATAGGCAGCAGATTGCAGGTACCAGAATGTTTTACATTTGACGAATTTATAACTTCCGTGGACATGCAACTATTAACAATTGTAACTATTCTTGCATATATTCTGTAACATTATATAATTTACAACTCTAAGAATGGAACGTAGTCCACAAGTTCTTCCGTAGCACCCCACGTCAAAGAACAATAAAAAATTAAAAAAGAAAAAAGAAAAAAATTGTTTTCTCGAAAACGTGCCTGCGGCTCACTTCTACCTCAAATTCTGAGATCTAAGATCTAAATCTGCGAGTTGAAACAAGTTATGACACCGCGAGATTTTCTGGGGGAGACTCCATTGTTTCGAAGAAAGCTTCATATCTTTATCTTCCATTTTTAGGACAATGGAAACTGGAGTTTTCTAAATATACAATGTACAAGAAATAAGTTGATTCAAAATCCATTATTTAAATGTCTTTACACAGATAGTTCGAAGCATATTACGATTTCATTAACAATGGTATTTTTTTAAACTTCGAGGAACGACTATTAATTTTTGTCACAACAAGAGAAAGGAACCTATAAGAACCCCGATTATTTGATGTCCCTTCTTTTTCTAAGTAAATACCTCCAGAGGAATGTTTTGAAACGGGAATTTCTGTCATCTTGGCAGGTTCTTCTCTACATATTTTATTTTATTAGTTGTACTTTTGCTGCTTATAGCAAGAAAAAAAGAAACGACATTGAAATCTATAATCTAAATGTATTATGCAACTTAACAATGGTTGCTGTTGGAAACTCTTGAATGGCTACCGTGAACCCCTCAAAACTGTGGTGTCTTCTAAACAAAATATCAAAGAAAAGAAACGTCTTTATCCTATTGTAAAAAAAATTAACTAAACCGTTTCCAAATATTTCTTATTTTTTTTCTTTTTTAGATGAATATTGTCCTCGTCTACATACTTTTAATAGGATCAAATTTAAAATCATCTGTTGAAAGATTTCTTCCTTTGATAATTGAGATTTCATGAATTGACATATTCTTGTTACCTTTTACCCATATTAGGAAATACATCAGAGTTATCCAAGATTCTATTATTTTTGGTGTAGTCCACCTTTACGTGACTCGGATTGTACTACGTTAAATTGATATTTTGCCTGAATAGGAAAACATTTATTCAGGAAAGATTAGTTTTATTACTAAGGAGTGCCTTCCCTGACAGTTACTTCTTTCCAAATAAGGTCAAAGACCTACAATATATTCTGTAAAAACCCAACAGAAAAAAAAAAAAAACTATCACTGATTGATCAATCAATAAAGCAAACAAGGGATATTGTTTATTAAATTTACTTCCATTCTTTCTTGTTATAATATCTAAAAATATGATCAAATAGATCTTGGGAAAATAAAAAAAAAAAAAAAAGATATATAAACAACAACAATTCTGATCTTTAATTCAATTTATTTCTATTCGTAATTCTTATTTTATAGTTTATAATATAAAAAAACCATCGAATAATCTGAACAACCAATTCAACCAATATTCTATATTAGAAATATGGCTTCCTCCAATATTTCCTTCTCCAAATCAACTGCTATCTCATTCTCTGTACTATTAAGTGCAGTCATCGCTTTACCTCTAATGAAGAGAGATACTATCACATTAGGTAACAAGGGCTGGTACCTTGACATGAGCTCTACTGATGAATCCGCTTGGGCTAACTCTGTCTCCACTGTTTGTGCCAAGACTTCTACCGGTGTCTGTATTGGTGAATCCGTTGTTGCTACCATTTTAACTGCATTAATGGCTCTAGGTAACACTGGTGCTGAAAGTGCCTCCACTGGTTCCACAACTTCTGCCGCTGTCGGTTACACTAACGGTACCCAATCTTCTGTCGGTTCCGATGGTACTACCACTATTGCTGCTCCAGCTTCTGTCACTTCTGCTTCTCCATCTGTTACAACCACTGCTGCTCACGTCGATATCTTATCCAAGATCTTATCCGATGTTAAAGCTATCCCAACTGAAATTGCTGATACTTTTGAAAACGCCGGTCTAAAATTACTTGGTGTCTATAACTTAACTAACGCTGCTAAAACTTTAGCTGCTATCCACAACACCACTAAGGCCGTTGAAGGCGATATTCACTCCAGAGTTTCTCAAGTTGCTGGTGCTGTCGAAAGTCGTGTCGCTGCTGACAGAACTAAGGTTCAATCCGTTGTTGGTTCCGTCGAAAGTCGTGCCGCTAATGACAGATCTAAATTACAATCTATTCTAGGTAACATTGCTAGTCGTGTCAGTGCTGAAAACAACAAGATCAAGTCTGATGCTAGAAATGTTGCTACTCATGTTGCTTCTGATGTTAGAAATGTTGCTACTCACGTCGCCTCTGATGTTAGAAACGATGCCTCTCACATTGCTTCCGCTGCCAAGAGTGAAGCTTCCCACATTGCTTCCGATGCTAAGAACGTTGCTTCTGATGTTGAAAGTACCATTGATACCGTCTTACATTTCAACTCTTCTCTAGGTCAACATTTAGTCACTGCTATTGGTAACACCAACTTAACTGAATTAGCTGAATTAGTTTCCAAGGCTATCCCAGGTGTCCCAACCTTTGAAAAGATTAACGAAGACGTCGAAAACACTGTTGAAAACATCGCTGACAAGGTCAAGGATGCTGCTAAGGACTCTGTCTCTAACTTACAAACCGCTATCTCTAACTTAGAAAGTAAGATCAACAACGATAAGGACAACGTAGAAACTGCTATTGACAACGTCAAGACCATTGCTAAATCTGCTGCCAAGAACGTCGAATCTGCTGCTCAAAACACTACCAAGAATGCCGTTAAGTGGATTTCTTACAACATTCAAAACGCTGATCACGATATTGCTGATGTTATCTCTCAATTACCAACCTTCAATGTTACCAAGTTCTCTAACGAAATCTCCAACTTTGTTGACAACTTAGGTGACTTCAAGTTCTGTCTATCTCCATCTACTGGTTACAACATCTCTTACACTTCTCCAAGTACTATCTTCGGTGAAATCTACTTCAACACTTACGGTGGTGTCGAAAATCAATGTCAATAGATGGATAATTACAATACTTTGTAATTTTCTATTCTTTTTTTTCATTTTCTTCCATTCAAAAACAAAAACAATTTATATCATAAGATAAGTGATTCTGATCAGTTTTATTTGTTTCAGTATTCCATTTATCTCATCTAATACCATTAGAATTAATTGATTGGGCATTGATTGTTCCGATTATATTCTTCCATTCTACATCGATATTTCATTTAACAAACAATAGACAGAGGCTAGTACTCCATCTAATTGTATATAGTTCTTAAGTAATTTTTTCATACCTTTAAATTTAATAAACATTTATTTTAAAATAATTAACAATAGTTACGATTATTATGATAGTAATGGCTTCGATTTTAAAAAAGTTTCATGGTACCGTCAGGGTCAGTTGTCCAGGAATTGATTGAATGATAGATAACGCTAAGCGTCAAAACTTGATTTACCGTTTGATATCCCAATTCCAAGATTCCGTTTCTTTTCTTGCCTTTTTTAGTACTGCAGCCCTTCTCAGGTTTATTGGTTTCTTTTTCTGGTCTTCTTAGTGGCGCGGTGAAATATTTCTGCGATTACTAAGGGACGGGATCCCCACGGTTCTAAGACGGAGGCAGAGGAACTCATCACACGTACCAACTAGGAAATAATGAAATATATATATATATATATATAACAACAATAGATTGTGATCGGAAAAAAAATGTTTATTCCACCGTTCGAGTAAGATACATCAAACAAACACTTAAGAAAATAGTTAATCATGAATGTGGATACACCAGTTGCAAATATGCCTGTTAAGAAGAGGAGGAGAAAGGTTATGAAAACATGTTTATTCTGTCAAAAGAGAAAATTAAAATGTGATCATGCAAGACCTATGTGTCAGCAATGTTCTACTAGAAAGTTACCTGAATGTATATATAGTAATGGGTTTAACTTCGATGTAACAGTAGAGGAATTAATTGGAAAATCGGCTATCCCACCAAACACTCCATCTACATCTTCGACTTTATCAAACACCGATTCGAAAAATATTGTGCCAAGTGCAGATGAAGAAAATTTATTAAATTTCCAGTTTATGGATTTACAAGAAGGGCAATGTCATATGTATGGACCAACTTCGTGGAAGGCTATAGTAAATTATGATAAAGGTACATTCGAAAGAGAATACATTGATTTATGGAATGTTCAAAAAAGTAAATATTATGAATGGAAGGAAAGACGTTGTGCATCTGAACCAAAACCTAAATATTGGATTCATTTCCATGACGTCAGTAATATTTTGAAAATTATTTGTAATGTCTTGCCACCATATGAAAAGACAAGGGACACATTGGATAAATTTTTCAGTAGTACGTTACATGATGTTTATAAGATTATTGATCGCAAGCAAACATTAGATGCATTCAACAAATCGTTTACGGTAACAAAAGTGGACCCATCATTTGAAGGTTTATTGACAGATGTAGTTACAGATATCAAGATTCCAACAGACGGGAATTTGTATTACATTGGTATAGTTTTACTTATTGTGAGTCATACAATGCCTAATTTTAATCCGGATAAATCATTGACAGGTTTCTTAGAACAACTAGCCTTTTCACCTAGATTTTCCGATCATTTTGTTGAGAGACCTCAATTTTTACTATTGATGTATCTGTTAAGAGAGTATCAATCAAATTTACCTATCTGGGAAACAAATCAAAATAATAATTTGATAATGAGCATATGTCAAAGTTGTCAAATTTTAGGTCTGGATAAAATCGATAAATGGTACACAAAGAGTAATTATTCAGACGATGTAATTTATTCTTTAAGAAGAACTTTCTATTGGACTATGTTTTATGATGTAAGGGTATCATTTGAAGAAGGGAAGGCTCTGTATTTATCTGATGAACGATTTAACTATGATGAATTATATAATTTAGAAAGAAATGAGCTTGAAACTGATAGAGAATTAAGAAGAAGTGCCGTGATGACTAAATTTTTAAAAATCGTTAGACCTATGGTGAACAATCTAAACAGTACAAATTTCAATGACAGAAATTTACTAAATGATTACGCAAAACAATTGATTGATTATTTTGAAGGTGGTTTAATTCCAATTAGTTTATATATAGGGATGGGTAAACTATTACCAGCAGATGTATTTGATTTGCCAATAGTGGCATTAGGGTGCACAATTTTACCATCATTATATCA
>JAXQGP010000495.1:0-17057 GCA_037040125.1 Kazachstania sp. M6911
AATAAAGCTTTACCTCTTTCTAATTCAGTTTCAGTAATTGAAACAGATAATCTATTCCATTGTTTTAAAGTGAAATGGATCATGTCATCAATACCACCGACATTAGAAATTTCGGTAGAGAAACCCCATAGACCAGTATCCTTATAAGATAAAGAGAAATGGTTGAAAGAATCACATAAATGATATTCTTGGATATTATCTAATAATTTGATACCTTGTAATCTTGAACGTGGTTCATTAGCAACATAGGAACCGAAAATGTTAGCTGCAACATTAGCAACTAAATAATCCGGAGATTTACTACTTTCACCTTCGACAGCAAGTGAGATCCAAGCTTTTGGTAAAGTATCATCTCTTAATCTTACTTCAGAACCTAAGAAAGTAGATTTGTTGATTGGTGTAGAGACAGATTTAGTAGCTAATGATAATTCAGCATCAATAGCTTTAACTAATTCTTCATGTGTAGTATTACCAGTAGCTACAATAGTAGTATTCTTGGAATGGTAAAATTCGTTAGCAAAAGAACTTAAATCTTCTGGTATTAAAGTTTCGACGGTATCGATTGTACCTCTAGTTGGTAAAGCTAAAGGAGTATTTTGGAATGCAGTTGAATGCAAATGTTCCATAACACGACCTTTATGATTATTTTCTTCGAAATTAACTAATTGTTTCAAAGTATTTTGTTTAACTGAATTAAAAGTAGTACCTTGACTCTCTAAAGAATTTAATTGAGAGATAAAATTTTTTTGAAGGAAACCTAATGCACGTTGTGAATTACCAGGTAATGTATTAATTGTAAAAGATTGATTTTCTCTATCAACATTAGATGATAATAAGAAACCTTCTTTCGTTGCCTCCTTTTGAATACCAGCATGAGTAAAATAATTAGTCCATAAATTGGATACACCATTATTATATGGATTTTCTGCAGATGAACCTGCTGAATAAACTAAACCAATTGAACTTGTCTTTGCATTTGGATTATATTCGGATGCGACGGTAATACCATTTGATAATTCTGTAACTTCAACTTTTGGAATAGTTTTAGCAACTGTAGCAAGGGATCTCCTTGTTAATAAAGAAGATGTAGTTGATCTTAGCATTTTATTATTTTATTATTTTATATGTGGTTTTGTTTTTTTATGAAAGAAGTATATCAGTTAAGTAACAGTTCTTCTTGATCTTAATATAAAAAAAATTATACTAATGTAAGTTAGATATCTGTATATATAAATATGATACAATATAATAAAATTTAGTATCAATTCAAAATCTGTATTATCTTGAACCTATGTAATATCAATTGAATTGAAAATTAAGAGTTTTGTTTAACAAAAATCAGAGTTCTTACGTTTGTTTGTTAGTTAGACAAATCCCCTTCCGATTGGCTAAAACCCAGTAAAACCGATTGGTTAATTAATAGTTAGAAATGTGAAACTCGTACGGAGTGACGCCGCACTCGACGTACATAGTGATAAAAATTGAAATTTTTACTCATCTCTGATTGGTCAGAAATTTTATAGGTACGCTACAGGTTTTTAAGAGACCAAAAATCGCGTGAAAAACGTGACCTTCACGTGACTTGGGCGGCTTATAATTAAAGAGAACCGGCTAATCGAGATTTGTATCGTCCGTTAAGATATTTTAATTTCTCGAAAACTGTCACTGTTGTTATATATTTGAATGATATTTTAGTTTTTTTAATAAAATATTTTTGGGGAAAGTGTCATTCGTTTCAAGAACGGTTTAAATGTTAGTAAAATCAATCATAGATCTCTCGGAAATAACTTTTTTCAAAAGACCGTTGTAAAACTGTTAGTATATATATACATACTTATAACAATGTAGTTTCATATATATATATGTGTGTGTGTAAATCTTATTGACATCATTAATTTCGTCATCATTATTACGATAAATAGGTTAATAAATGTTCAGGCGAAATTAAGACATTTATATTAAAGTTTCCTATTTCCAGTATGTAACAATAAAAATATGTCATTAACAATTCATGTATCATTTTTATTTAATTGGTTAAAATAATAGATCAAATTACATTTCAGGTATAAAATTTTATCGAAATGTAAATTAAACATTCTTGATTCCATTTATGTGGTCAAATCTTCTTCTATACATACCCCCCACATTTTAATTAAATAGAAGGGGCAATTAAATAAACGAAAAATCCCATTGTCATAAAAAGTATAGAATTTAGTAGCCGCGCCTTTTTATTATTAAAAATTTTGTCATTTTATAGCTTAATGGTTGTTTTTATAAGTGATCTACAGAAACTTTAATTTCTATCGATGACATAGTTTTGCGTCTAACGGGGAACTACAAGAGACGGAGTTTTTTTCTATGATGATTATAATATAGTGTGTACGCTATTATCTGTGTATAATCGATCTATCAAGATTCGAAGTATGTTTTTTCCCATTTAACCGAGAAAAAAGAGGTAAATTTTCTTTTATGCCATTCATAATTTCCGGAGCTTGTACGTCCATTTCTGTTGTCTAGTAATAACTCTTAAACTCCCCGCATCATCGCATATCTCTGCACCGATTTGAAAGAAACTTTCCCATTATTAGACAGAACATCGTAGCCTCGTCTTTCTACCTCTTTTTCGCCTCCCCTAAAAATATTGATACGATAAGCCAATCATTTGAAAGACCGAAATCCGGCCAATCGGCTTACCAAATTGTTAATCAGAATCAAAGCAAAAAGAAATGATGAACATCCCACTACAATTGTAAATTGAAAGGGTCCATAAACTATCGGTATTGATTTTTATTAAGCAGAGATGTAACAGTATATCATCTATCGTTTATCGTAATTGTGGTAATAAAATTAGTAGCTGTTGTTATTAATATAATGATAATAATTCCAGCCATTATATTCCCGCTCTTGCTATTATTACTAACCCCACTCCTTTACCCTCATCGAATACTCATCGGGCACTAAAAATTGCCGTCCTGTGTAGCGTTTTTTCTTTTTTTCGTTCGAGGTTCTCATTCTCTTTCAAAACAACTCAATCTGTGTAACGGATATAGGGGAAGTTAATGCATTAATACTGAAAAAATAATGTTAATACACTAATGTAATGTATGACTATTCCAATTGCCGGTGAATTCCTTTTCTAAATTCATGTAATTCGAGATTCAATATAATATGAATTCAATTATATATATAAGATGTAAAATTATTTGATATTATTCATATTTATACATATCTGTCACTATCTTTTTTTTTAAATATTGTGTCTGTTATTTAATTCCGTTGCACGTACACATACACACTCATATAATAATTGCATATTATATTATACACAAAACACATAAATATTTAAATTACACAAATTATAAATTATAATACAGTTTTCAAAAAATAAATAATAAAAAAATGTTATCTCAAGAAGCTTTACAAAAACAACATCAATTGATGAATTTAGCTAGAAATAAATTAGTTAATTGTGTGAATTTGGAATCACATAATAAACAATATGAATTAAGAAAATTAGTTGGTCATGCAAATTTATATGATAAATTATCTGTTAGTATAATAACTAATAATAATTTAATTAAACAACAATATTTAGAACAGGTTGAACAACAACAAGAAAAGGTTCAAAAACAACAAAAATCTCATTTAGTTCAATGTACATATAATAATTCAGGTAATGATTCAGATTCAGATTGGCAATCATTATCTGATTCAGACTCAGATTGGGATTCTTTATCAGATTCTGATTCTGATTCTGATTATGAATATGAATACGATTTTGGTGAAGATATTGATAATGTTCCACGTCATTATAAAATTGATAATGAATTATCATTATTACCTTCTGTTAGTCATAAAGAATACACTTCTGTTCAATTATCTGTTTAAGAAAGAAAAAAAACAGATTCATTCACATTTTAGTCATCTCCCTCATGTTCAACTTTCTGCATATTTTTCACGTTATTTATTATTATATATTCTTTTAGTCATTCAAACACCATCATATTTATTTATTCATACCTATATATATAAATATATATTCTCCCTATAACTATATTCATTCATTTTATTCCAAAATATTTTTCAATTGAATTTTCACGTGATTTTCATCGTGTTGTACGACAGCGGATTCAAAAAATCCTTTAATTTTCTAATTTCTTATATTTTCGAAAGGGTGGCAAAATGAAAGATGCACTAAAGGTACTGTACTATATCAATTATAAAAACTTTAAGAAACTAAATCTTTGAATAGTTTCATAACAACAAGCTATTAGAACTCAATCAATCGAAAACAACTGGAATAATGAACACCGTTGCTTCAGAATACTCATCAGAAGTACAAAGTACTCCAATTGAACATAATTTTAACCCTTATTCAGATAATGGTGGTACTATTCTAGGTATCGCAGGTGAAGATTTTGCTGTATTAGCAGGTGATACAAGACATACAACTGATTATAGTATCAATTCTCGTTATGAACCAAAAGTATTTGATGTTGGTGATAATATTATAATGTCAGCTAATGGTTTTGCAGCAGATGGTGAAGCATTATTGAAAAGATTTAAAAATAGTCTCAAATGGTATCATTTTGATAATAATGATAAAAAATTAACAATGTCTGCTGCAGCTAGAAATATTCAACAATTATTATATGGTAAAAGATTTTTCCCTTATTATGTACATACTATTATTGCTGGTTTAGATGAAGATGGTAAAGGTTCAGTTTTCTCATTTGATCCAGTGGGTTCATATGAAAGAGAACAATGTAGGGCAGGTGGTGCCGCAGCTTCTTTAATTATGCCATTCTTAGATAATCAAGTTAATTTTAAAAATCAATACGTTCCAGGTACAGATGGTAAAGAGAAAAGACACATTAAATTTTTAACCGTTGACGAAGTCGTAAGATTAGTGAGAGATGCTTTCACATCTGCCACTGAAAGACATATACATGTTGGTGATGGTCTTGAGATTTTGATCGTTACTAAAGATGGTGTAAGGAAAGAATTTTATGAATTAAAGAGAGATTAAGAAAAATATAATAGATATATATAAAATTGTATATTGGCATACGCACGAAAGAAAATAAAAGATTATTAAAATTTTGTCATTTAATATTTTGTTATTTTATTCTATATTTAACAATGTATACATTGATACATATTTTATTTCTATAATATGTTATATCAGAAGGCATGCACATTAAATGTAATGTGGTAAATCAGATCTTGCACCCTTAATGACTTTTTTATAATAAATATAAAAGAAATCAGAATATATCAAAGTTTGAATTATACCTGTTAAAATTGCAATTTTATCGAATTTATCCTCTTGATAATATCTCCATGCCCAATTAGGTATATATAATGCTCTGTATAAACCTAATGCAAAGATATAATGAATTGTTAAACTTTTAGATTTACCACTCTTAGATAACATAAATAATTGTGGTAAAATTGCAAAACTTTCTAACCATGCTGAGAAACTCCATAAGATTTCAAACATTGTAAATTTTCTATTAAAGATTAATGATAAAGCAAAACTAGCAGCTAAAATATATTGAATCTTAAAACTATCAGCAAGAATCATTTCTTTATATGCGATTGGATTCTTTTTATGGAAACTTTGTAATAAGACAACAATATAAGCTGATGAAACAATAAAGAAAATCTTCATTATTGTATTATACAATGAAATGTATCTAAAGAATAAATCACAATAACGTGTAATAAATACTACAGCATATAATGTTTGAGTCTTGAATGAAATACCATCAATTACACGTGTAGCTCTAATTGTATAAATTAGAATTAATATACTTAATAAATGTGAAAAATCACCTAAAATTCTGAAAATGTTCATCATTTTTGTTATAATTAATTGAAATTTAATCTAATATGTATTCTGTTTATATTTTTTTGTTATAGTCTTGCAAAATTTTAATAGTTGGGAATACTTTTTATAATCAATAAAGATTAAAATCCTTAGTTAGTTATATCTCAATGGTAATATAGATCGAATTAGCAACAGAATGTAACTTATAATTGATAGATCCTTATAAAATAAGATGTATATTTTATGCGGTGAAATTGTTTGTTTGCTTTTTTCGCCAAATATTAATCAACTGTCTAGTCAATTGACATGCTGTTATTAATTTTGTTAACGAAATACAATTTTCGCATAGTTAGAAAAACCGGTGTCTCATAGTAAAAAAATCCGTTGGTCACGTGCGGTATCAGGGTAACTAGCATTTTTAATAACCGTAAGAATGAGAAAGTATTGTATAAAAGATATCAATTAATGTTCGTATAATATGTATTCCACTCATCTACAGAAAATCAACAAATAAATATCTCAAATATTCTAATATAACTGTTCTAATTACTTAAATTCTAATTGAGGCTGTATTAATTATTACACGGCACATATAAAATTCGGTAACCTTAACAACGCGAACCAAAATTATATTAAGAATGAACCCTTCTCTCCTTTTAATATAAAGATATTAATAACTCCGAACGAATTAGAATTACGTAAGATATATCATTAAAATGTGTAATTGTTAGAATTTTAATTAATTACTAATTCAATCAACAAATAGGGTGAAATCATTTTAATTTTAAATTGAAAATAAGACCACTCTTTGAAAAATCCTGGGATTGACAGTAAATGTCTCAATTATCTATTTAGTTTATACATTAATATTCGTTCTTAAAGAAGTGGATATTATTTACTGATCTGAGATTTTATAAGGGAGTTATTTTCATCAATAACATAAACACGAATATCCATATTTTATATTAAGTTTCTTCAAAATGGGTTTCTTTAAAGATAATATGGTAATTGATTATTTTCAAAAATTCTTTCGTAGGCCAGGTGATATATTAATGTGGTTATTTACAGGTTTAATTATATCAAGTTCATTATATTTAATATTAGCACCATTCCCATCTGATTTTGGTATAGATAATGAACTAGATAATAAAAAGAAAGGGAAGAAAAGATTATGAATCATGTAAGACATATAATCAAATTATAATTAAATATTCATAGTAAAATTTATTTCTATATACTTTTTTAATGAGCACATTTCCAAGTTTTAACTAGTTTATTTACTCTTTGGATAGTAAATGTTGATAGAGCCGTTGTGATGAACTTCTTTAAGAGTTTCGCACTAAATATATTAGGGGATGTACGTTCCAAAAACAATCAAAAGATATTATCAGATATAGAGACGAGATATTGATTTTACTAATATGAGAAGACTCTGTGTAAAAGACGTAACTGAACAATGTTCTATGGCTGCATTAGAATGACAAGTTCATACGTATGATGAAAGTTGAGATATTTGTCCCAAACTTCTTGCGAACACGATAATTGAAAACAGAATGGGTACAAATATCAATGTAAATGTAGAATAATTCATTGATCTCTTATACAAGTATCATTTTGTTAATTTTCAATAATTGGTTTTTTATCACTTTTGTTTTTTTGTTTACAATATGGAAAGAACTTGAACATCACTGAATAAGACCTAAATGGACAAAAATATAAATATTTATAAATTTTCTAACAAAATTAAAAAAATTATTTTATTAACGGTAATAAAAATAGTCCAATAACTTAGTTTATAGTAGTTTTACTATTGATATACCAAATGGCAACTTTCCCCCTCTAATATAGAAGCTAAAAGGTGAAATGTTAGCAATAACTGACTGAGAAGCTCGCTAGCGATGCCGAAGTCTAACTTACGAAGTATAGCTATTTCTGGAGAGAGAGAGAGAGAGAGAGAGAGAGAGGTTATGCTTGATTAGATCTTGTATATTATTTATTTATTTTGTTTTCAAGTGGGAGATAAACTCCATATATAATGTACATAAACGAAAATAAAATAAAACATACCAAGATATATGTTTAATTGAATTTTATATATATGACGGAAAAAAGGTAAGAATTTCAATGATACTAAACTATAGTTCAGTTTGAATTCGCAACTTATAACGATTCTTTTGCTTTTACTTTTTTTTTTAAAAAAACTTAGAAATCATTAGATTCAGAATCGGTATGGAAATCGTACTTACCATCAATGACATCGTCAAGGATACCAGAAGCAGCTGCGATTAAACCTAAGAATGGCTTAGATGGGTCTAATACCTTAGAAGTATATTCTGGATGATATTGAGTAGCAACATAGTATGGATGATTCTTTAATTCAAAGATTTCACAACGTTTGTTAGATTCATCCTTACCAACAAAGATTAAACCATTCTCTTCTAATTCGTTAACGATATCTGGGTTAATTTCATAACGATGTCTGTGTCTTTCTTCAACAGATGCTGGACTACCATATAATTTTCTAATTTTACTCCATTCACTGTTATCTTGGAAATAAGTTGGCCTTAAACCTAATCTCATGTTACCACCCATAGTAGCCTTATCAATTTCTGGCATATAGATAACAATTTGATTTTCTTCATCTAAACCTTCAACAAATTCAGTAGAACTTGCTTCAGTCTTACCAATAACATCACGAACAAATTCAATAGTAGCAATTTGTAAACCTAGACAGACACCAAGGAAAGGAATTTTATTTTCACGAGCCCATCTGGCAGCATGAATCATACCTTCAGTACCTCTAGTACCGAAACCACCTGGAACTAAAACACCATCAGCGGATGAAACTTTATTCCAAGCTTCATGGAATCTAGCTTTATCAGTTTCTTGAGTTTCTGGTTCTAAATCAGTAGATTCAACCCACATGATATCTAACTTACGACGACATCTCATTGATGAATGTTCTAAAGCTTTAATAACAGATAAGTAAGAATCCTTCAAATTAGTATATTTACCAACTAAAGCAATCTTAACAGTTTCCATAGAAGCATCGAAGTTACCAGTAGTCTTCTTCCATTTAGCTAATAGATCATTACCTCTTTGTTTATCATCATCATTTAGAGTGATATCAGTTAATTGTAATCTATTATGTAAGTAATCGATCATTTTTTGTTCTAACAATAATAATGGAACGTGATAAGTAGAGTTAACATCATGAACGTTAACAACTTGTTCGGAACCAACGTGACAGAACATAGCAATCTTATCAATAGTAGATTGATTTAATTGTTCGGAACATCTACAAGCGATCATATCTGGTACTAAACCTAAGGATCTTAAATCTTTAATAGCAGCTTGAGTTGGTTTAGTCTTTTGTTCACCATGAATAACAGGAACTAAAGAAACGTGAATCAAAGCGAAATTTTCCTTACCGACTTTGAATTGGAATTGTCTTAAGGCTTCAACGAATGGAGCACTTTCGATATCACCGACGGTACCACCAAGTTCAATGATACAAACATCAGGTTCTAAACCAGTATCATCGACAGGAATACGAGAGACACGTTCAATCCAATCTTGAATAGCATTAGTTAAATGTGGAACAATTTGAACAGTCTTACCTAAGTAATCACCTTTTCTTTCCTTAGCGATAACATGAGAATAAATTTTACCAGTAGTAATATTATGATCTTTAGTTAAAGTAACATTTAAATAACGTTCATAATTACCTAAATCTAAATCAGTTTCACCACCATCATTTAAAACGAAACATTCACCATGTTCTAATGGAGACATGGTACCAGCATCGATATTCATATAAGGATCGATTTTAATTGAGGTAACTTTTAAACCTAATGTCTTTAATAACATACCAGTAGATGAGGCAAGAACACCCTTACCGATACCTGAGATAACACCACCAGAGACAACGACGTACTTCATTATTAGATTATATTAGAATTAAAATTATTGGATTTTACTTTTTCTGTTATATGTTTTCAAATAGAACTTAATTATATATATCTTGTTTAAAATATAAATTGTTCTTAAATGCGACAGACTCCCGAAAATACTGTAATACTTTAGTTTTCCCAGAACAGAAATTGTAATCAATAAAGGAAGTAAAAAAATTCTAAATAAAAGAGAGCTAAATAAAATTTTACAAGATAATAAGAAATATATATGTTAAGAAATACGTAATAGAAAGGGGGAGGTGCTGTGTCATTAGAACAATCCTAATTGCTAAAAGTTCTATAAAAATGTGATCCTTTAAATAATAAATTTACAAAAAAAATTTTCAGTCTCATCGATGAGCAACTGCTGAAAAAAAAAAAAATGAAAATTTTCACTGAAATAAGAAACGACAGTGGTGTAAAGAGAACGAAATAAATCAAATTTTTGCTGTTCTGCAGTTAATTACGCCGCAGGTTGCCGTTTTCGCGTCTTGGGAAAGTGAGAGCGAGGGGCAATGAAATGAGGTGAATGCCGCAAATTGTTTCGATTAATCTCTGTAAAATCAACTAGGTCTTAAACCTGTAAATTGTGAATTAGATACTTTCATCTTAGTCGCAGTTTCGTGTTGCCATAACAATATGCTTTGTGTGCATTAATTAACAGCTGTTTTGTTCTGGTTTCACATGCATGCATGTTTATTATATTATGTGTCTAGTAATTAACGTGTTATATATCGGTTTTGGTATGTACTTTTAATGCTATTAGTAACTGTCTTATAGTTTCGTTTTCATTATTGATCTTTGTGTCTTGGTCCATGGTATCTAATGAGTTGCTGTTGTTTATTGTAGGTTTCACATGGCGTTGTGTGCCTGGACGGTACTCTTGTAATTTTTTAGTTAATTCGTTATATTTAGCTGTTTCTGATTGTAATTCATTTGTCAAGGAGATATTATCTTGTAAAGTATCCTCTACTTGTCCATCAATAGCTACACTTCTATCTAATTCCGTTTTCAAGTTTACCGCTAGTTTATCCTCACTATTTTGTACAGTCGATAAATCTTGATCAGTTTCCATTAGTTTATTTAATCGATCGTAGGTTTTATATAGAGCAACAGATTTATCCATGGAAAACCTCATTTGATTTCGAAGTTCTAACATATCTAACTCTGCTGAATTTAATTTAATATCATGATGACTTTCTTTAACCAGGTATAATTCATCTAACGTTTGGAGTAATTGATAATACACTTCTACATGTTTCCTTTCTAAATCCCTTATCTTTTGTAATTTCTCTTCAGTAATAGACATAGTGGCTAATTGTCCAAATATCTTTGTTTGTGTTTCAATATGTGATAGAGTATCTGGACTTGTTTACAATTCGAATGTTACCTTTTTCTAAGGTTTCGGTCTGTAAGAAATTTTTCACTATCAACCGAAGAAATGAATAAAAAAGTATATTAAATTTATATAACTCAGTTCACAGAGAGTTAGTGTAACAGTTACTATCATCGATATAAGAAGGTAAACTATACGATATCAGTATTCTAGTTACAAACTTCCTAATCAACTACGATTAAATATGGATTCTTCTTATAATTTTGTACAACCTATCAAGCTAGGCCAGAAGAAAAAACAAGTCCATAATAACAACAACAAAACAAATACCAACAATAATGATACTGAACTTTCTGACTTTGTTCAATTACAAAATCTTCATAAGAAAAGAAAACAGATCCCAATACAAAATTTAAACAATAATAACAATAACAATAATGTCAGTCCATCAAATAAATGGTCGTTAAATAGCATGGGGATGTCAGATAGTGAGGAGAGACGTAGAAAGAGAGCAGAAAGATTTAATACAAATAATAATGATAATTCATCTAGGAGTAATAGTATAGAGACTCCATCTAGTAGGAATTCATTCGATCCATTGAGTGCGATGGAAGATTACTCAAATTTAAATGCTATTGCAACAAAATCTCATGCTTATGATAAGGATAAACATATTATAGGTACTTGTCAAAAGACTGAAAAATCATATTTAAGATTGACCTCTGAACCAAATCCTGCATTAGTAAGGCCAAAATATATTTTAAAGAAAGCATATGATATTTTGATGAAGAAACATAGTAAGAAACATGTTACGTATCCTTATTTATGTGATCAATTTAAAGCTATAAGACAAGATTTAAGAGTACAAATGATCGAAAATAAATTTACTGTATTGGTTTATGAGACTCATGCTAGACTTGCACTTGAAAACAGTGATTTGGGTGAATATAACCAATGTCAAAGTGGATTATTTATGTTATATGAAAATAAAGCTTTAAGAGATGATACTAATTATGCTGAATTTATCAGTTATTTGATTTTATATTATATCTTAACTGATGATACAAGTGCAATTATGTCATTACGATTAAAACTTATGCAAGATGAAACGAAAACTTTTAAGAATGCATTAGTACAAAAATCCTTAAATTTATCTGATGCCAAACTTACAGGTAACTATCATACATTTATGAAAATTTGTGATACGATAACATCACTTGGGAAACATCTTATAAATGCATTCATTGAGAAAGAAATCCTAAGATCACTCAACACAATATGTAATAGCTACAATCAAATCAGTTTAGATTTCTTAAAGGACGAATTCCATTTCCCAAATGTCGATACCGTTATTTTATTCTTAAAGAAGGAAGGGTTCCAGCAGTTTATTAAGACGAAAAATCCTGGCGAACCAAATCAATTTGTATATTTAGACGCCAAAGCAGCAAAAATGTTAGCGTCTGCATTATATCAAAAATCTAGAAAAATTGATCTTAAAGGTCAAAAATAGATTCAATATTATATTGCATAGATGTGTAGCTGGAATATACACAATATTGCATGGGAGGGGGGTTTATTTATAGAATCTCTAAATAAGAATAGTTTCAAAAACAAAAAGATAATTTTTTATAGAACGAAATATGATTTTCATTTATTATTAATATATTAAATTTACTGAATGAATTTTATTTATTTACTTCGGACGAATTATGGTCTGAAGCGAATAATATTTATACTATTACAACAGTAAGAACACTGATAATGTATTCTCAACTGTGTTATTTTTTATTTCTTTTTAATATTTTTTATTTTTTGATAATACCTGTTTATACTGAATATTTGATAATTTTAATTTTTAAGTAACCTTCATTTTATTTTTAATGAACGATAGCCTCCAGGACTAACTTCTTGGTTTCTTTTACCTTTGGTAGGATTTCGTTATATATTTCATCATTAGATAGATTGACAATGTACCAACCATCAATCTTTGTTTTCACTTGTAGATCATGTTCCAAAACATTAGAGTCTTTAGTCAATGCTGAGATTTTCTTCTTTAAATATGTTCTTAATTTTTCATGTGATGATATTTCCCCATAGGTACATTTCATAACATAATAATCCCTTTTAAATAACACTTTAACTTTTATAACAACATTATTTTCGGATTCCATGAACCATTCTTGAACAATATTATATAAATCAATAGTCTCTTTATTATCAAAGATAACTTCCTTTAATTCCATTAAATAGTTATTGAATAATGTAATTCTTTCATCAATTGTTACAGTATCAACGTCACTATTTTTGAAACCGGCAGGTAATGGAAGACATGGTAATTTGACCTTTGCACTCTTTGAATTTTCCATGATTAGATTAGAATGCAAAGTGTAGAAATCATGATAAAAACGGTCTTCTTTCCTAATTTTCTTAGATAAAGATGTAATTTTAATAGAATAATGAACTCTACTATCCTTTGTGAATATAGAAACTACTTCACATGATTCGACATCATTATTTTTTAAATTTAATGTTTCTTGTTCATCCTTAGAATGAGATGTAATAGATGATGATACCGATAATGATGAACCTCTCGATACAGATGCAGGTGAGAAAACGTATGATTTCAAAGTTGATGGAGAAGTAGGAGGTGTTAATTCCATTAATGTATTATGCTTAGATAGTGGTTTTGGATTTGGTGGTAATGAAACACCTAATATTGAATATTCTTCTAGACAATCCAAGGGTACTAAACCTGCACCTACTTCCCTTATTAATCTGACTAAACATAATCCATTACTTTCTTTTGATACTAGTTGGACTAATGTTCCACGTTTCAATGATAGATGTTTAGTTTGTGCAGACTTGTATGACTTTTGAACAATATAGAATTTCAATTGACCATTTATTGGATTATAACTATTAATGAAATGACTCTCATCCATGCAATTTTGTTTCTTAATAGGTTGTGATATGGATACTATACTACCTTTCCTGCTTGAATAAGTCTGTTTATTATTGACTGATTCGTTTATCGTTGAAAAGATTGACACCATTACTAACAAATAATAATAATAAATAAATAAATGAAAAATGAAGATATATCTGTCTTGATATTTATTTATGATGTTTAATTATTAAACGAATCTAGTAAAAGAAACGAGTCCTTTGATATTATGAAAAATTTAAAGGCAAATGAATCAGGAAGAGTTGCGAGCAAAAAATTACTAGAATTATCGAATCACAACTATATTATTAACTTGTTATCTTTATATATATATTCGAAACTAAGACAGCCCCCTTATCAAAAGATTATATCGAGTTTTCCGTCTCTATTTAATCTGGTTTGGAAACAATATTATTATCATTATTATTATTATTATTATTATTTATTTATTTTTATTTTCATTTTTACACTTCACGAATGTAAGTGAAACAAAACGATCACCAACAATAGACTGAAGAGATGGTTGAAATAAAGATGGTAGAGCAAGTTAAAGGTTACGAAAAAAACAAGTTGTACGTGAGAGATAGGGAACGTTCAAGTCTAGTTTAAATTATGGGGTAGAGATGATAAGCGTATGTACGTGAGTTCTTTTCTTTTGTGTTTTTGATTTTCATTTTAGTATATCATATCTAAGTTAATTGTTCTTGGAACAATCAAAGGATACTTTATTTCTGCCGAGATTTATAAGCTGTATCAGATTACCTAATATCCTATCGTTAAATTTGTTCTTTGAACCCTGTTGATGTATCTTAGGAATTGATAAAATTGCAAGATGAAATCAACGTAGAGGTAAAGTATTTGATCTTTGAATAACAAGTTGAGCTTCCAGGCTATCAGAAAACCCGTTGAAGCAAGAAGCTGCTCAATTAGCCAGAGAAGGCAAAGGAATAATATCAACCTATGCTCAGAAACCGGTGGACATCCCTTCCTTTAAAAATTGAATGTTTACATTTCTATTGTTTTCTAAAATTGACATGATTAATCACCACTAGAATTGATGCAGAACGAATTCAAAATATCTGAACACTTAAAAATTCTATTTCCATTTTCAGTTTTGTAACGCGAAGTCTATGTTTTGATTTGGTTGACAAATTATTTAAATAGGTAATTTTCTCGATGATTTGTTTTCTTTTCTCATTCTCGGAGGAACGCGTTTTGTCAAATGGTTTCTTACCTTTTGATCATTTCTTGCACAGTTTGTGACAAATTGTGCAAAAGTTACACTCTAATTTCTGAGAGATGTTCTTTGAAGGGAAATTTACAAGGGAAGAAATGACCGTACTATTGGATGCAATTTAAATAATTTTTGTGGGCCCCCAGGGTTTCATGTATCCTGCTTGCTGATATTTGGTCTTCTTCTACATGAAGTTCATGTAATATTTCAATTATTACCTGAAAATTAAGTAAGATAAACTATATTTCTTCGCAGAGACTATGGAACTGTGATCTGTTGCTTCACTGCCTCATAATATTTTATCATGTATTAGATTCTTGTAACTGCGCTGGAAAATGCGCGGGAATCACATTTATGAAAATTGGAAATACACTTAATTAAGAACAATTATTCGTAGGAATAAGATGCCCACCTACTTTTCACCCGTGGAAATGTTACATTCCTCTTAAACTTTATGATAACCGCAATATTTTTGTGTTTGCTTGAAGAACAGATTATTGACTATTTGTTTCTCTCTGATTTTCTATCATGAAAATGTCTGAGATTCGACAAATATTGTATTCTGTAAGAAGAGCAAGAAGGATATCTTAACCTTTTTTAAAGAGAAAGAAATTGAAAAGAAGCTTTAAAATTTTTTCTTTGAGAAAAGCATATCTCAGAAATTTAATGTTAAGAAGTTCTGTTGACGTGTTTTCACATCCAGACTTTATAAAATTAACGTGTCGTTTTGTTTAAGCGCGTTGAGGGATCAACTTAATTATCCCCTGTCAGAACCGTTGATTACTACAACAACTATTCCATCCTGAAATTTCTATTCATAGAACTTAATCCGATATCCTGGCCAGAAGGATATTACACGAATGCAATCTTAAAGGATGTAGATTCTTTAAAGCTTATTTACTTGAAATGGATTACGCGTGTTACATTTAGTATGACCAGATATAAGAAATTGTCATATCCTTATATCCTTATAGTAATACAGCTTAAAGATAATATCAACATCTGAAACGCATTCTTAAAGGTTTCAGACAATTCAGGCAACGGATATATACAAATAATGTTCTAATATTTGAATATTATGCGAATCTGCTGTGTTTTAATTATGCATATTCACAGGATTTTAAAGAGATCTCAAATATCAACATCATGAAATGAACTTTTGGGCAAGATCTCGCAGATTTACGTTTGTTTAATTTGACAACCTGAAGGATATTATGTAGCAAAAATATATCAACATGTAAATCTTCTCTTAAGTAACATGAAATTACCGCTAATATAGTATCTGTAAACATGCCGATCGTAACTTCTTATACGATTATCCTTGATAGTGTAAAATAATTCTGCAGCTTATGCAGATCCCCTTATAAACCGTCCGCCATTTTCTATCCGACACGACTAATTGCCACTTTCCGATATTTTAAAAACACTATTTCTAAGATGTTAGTATTTGAGTTTTAGAAACTATTTTATGATCAATTATTATTCACGCAAGATCGATCAATTACTTGAGCAATAATTGTTGATGTTATTTCCGTTTCACACAGTAATATATATCCGCTCTTTCAGCGTTCGGGATTTATTACTTAATTATATATGTGGCTTCAATATAAAACATGTTTTTAATGAGTAATTATGTGATGTTAGAAATAACTAGGTACATATATAAAAAATACATAAATCTGAAGAAAAAGTTTTAATTTTATAAGGAGTTAATAAATTCATAAAATCATCCGCTTAAGCTTCAGCCATTTCTCTTA
>JAXQGP010000496.1:0-23280 GCA_037040125.1 Kazachstania sp. M6911
AGTATGGGAATATATATTTTATATGGTTTAGAGTGGGTGCTGCTTTTCTCTAGCAGTTCAATACGAGGTTTGAAGGATCAGTAGTCATATATAAAATAGTGAGAGCTTTTGATTATCAATAATATCACTATATGGGAAATTTTCCTTTTTTACGCCGTGGAACTTTTCTTTAATGAGTTTAGTTCCAAGATGTAACAATGTAGATGTTACCAGAGACATCAGAATACTTCCGGGATAATCATAAACCACATTTAGGATATCAAATGGCCTCGAAAATTGCACATTCTAATAGGCAGAGTCAAAAATAGTCAATATTAAATACTGTGCTAGATAATATAACACGATTGAGAGACCTTATTGGTGTTGTTCGATAGAAATCCTAACTGGAAAAACCTCTTTTCACTTTCGTTTTGGTTATAACCGAATAACGTCTTGTAGCGTAAACTCAACGACATAATAGTGAATATTGAATTTGGTTATCTGCCGAATATCTCTTTTATATCTGGTTCAAATGCTTTTAAAATATTTCATTTGAATACTTAATACTGTATATAATAAAAAATTGCATATTCAGTCAACATAATTTCTCGTCTACAATGCTACACGCAATGTGGTAATCATTCTCTTGTGTTAAAGGTATATCCACTCTTATATAAGGGCTGAAGTTATCACAAGAAATTTCGTTCTTGTCATTCAAGTAACAATCCTGTTGTTGATAATCGGCCCATCCGATATGTTGTTGGTACCAAATAGTAGCTTTCTTTGGAGTTTTTACGTCGCATATATATGCACCATCCCTTGAGACTGAATAACTTACATCCCAAGGAAATAAAGCTTTTATGGCACCCCAATTAATTGATTCATCTTGATTTGTTGAAGCTGTGTATGTATAATTCCAAGCAATGGCAATATGATTTTTGTTTGAGTGGATCTCGGATCCATCACTACAATTAGTCAATTGATACCAAGCCGACCACCATGAACCAAGTCTATTATATCTCCATTGTCTCCATCTATATTTTTCATTTAGATTAATGTTTTCTTCACTTTTCAATGACCTTTTAGATAAATAATACTTTGTTAATGGGGAGTTAGATTGGATATCAGAATATGCAGTACGAGTCCTAGGGTTGTATAAGATTGTCTCTGTATCTGCATATTTCTTAATCAGATTGGGCAATTTATCAGACAAATCAAAATTTACAATTTCATAGTTTTGAGTATCAATGCTATGTACCTCTTTTTCTCCTGTACTGAACGTTGTCATATCTTCAAATCCTGTTGAATCAATGTTGAGAGCACCTGAAATGCCTGTCCATAATACGAACAATCGCAATAAAAAGAGCATATTTTGTAAGGTGTGATGGTTTAATCCAGATTTAATTAGTTAATAATATAAGGGTTCTGATAAATTCTGGACTGTGTTACTTGATTTCTAAATATAGTATATTGTTCGAGGACAGAGAATTGGCAGTTTCTTATGGAACAACAGCAAATACTCAGATTACAACTCCCTTCATGGAATAGAATTTCATAAATCTTTTGGGAAACACATTCTTGGTGTCAGTATAAAATTTCGAATTCCTCCGAGCTGACTCCTTAAAGACTCTGAGATCAAATAAGTTAATTTTTGATTTTTACAGCCACCGAAATTTCTCTTTATTAAAATTAAACGAGAAATGAAGAACCTTTCAAAAGAAAAGAAAAAAAAGGTGAGAGTTTCTTTTACCCGATTATCGTTGTTTGTATATACGTTGTTTGAGTTAATTATCAACATCTGAATTAAATATGGTAATATATTCCAAAATTGTTGCTACTTCTCGTTTTATCTGCCAGAATATCATTTTGTATGTACCAGTATTGTTAAACCGTCTTTCATTCGGATACTTCCCTTAAGAGAAAGATCTCATCGATTTGCAGCTTGATCACCGTGAAGTAGAGAGCGTATGTTCCAGCGATGCAATTTTACAGAAAATATTCTTACAGTTGTCTGAGTCTATATGTTACTGTACTCTGCGTATATTCGCTGATAACAATGAGAACATAGGGAAGTCTGCTGATGTTGATAGTATGTAACCTTTATTTTGTTCAAAAACTAGGTCCCAAAGTGGATTATAAAAATAAAATATTTTATAGCGTTTGAAGGACGAATTTGTACCTTTGTTTTTGGACCACCAATTTGAACAAAGTAGCTCTCTGAATATATTAATAACAACCTCATAATTAAAAATAGCATACTCCTTGTTCTCTAATTCCACACATAAATCAGCATAATCTATTTCGTCTATCCTACTCTCATGTAATCATAATGATCAGTCATTGTATAAACTGAATATGTAACTTTAGAGACTGTCTCGGTTGTTTTTAAGTCGAACTAAATGTTTAAAGCTAGATATTGGTGCGATCGATATCTAAGTGAGAAAAATAAAGGCAGGAGTAAACTCTGTCCTTAACTCTTAACCAATACTTTTAAATAACCGAAGTGTTTATCGGAATGAGAAGATTAAATACTGAGACTTTTTAGTTCTTTCTTTTTTCGTGGTTTTTTATTTAATAAAGATAGGAAGATGAGTGACAACGTAATTTGGCATTTCATTGTGTCTTTCAGCACAAACTCAATTGACTTTCTTGGTATCGTACAACCACATAATTTCTTAATATGAATTACTGAGTATTGATATATAATGTATATCTTTCTTATAACTGTTCTGCATTATTAAATTTCAGTGTTTCTGATAATTTTAGATTAAGTGATGATAATAGAACCCTTCTCATCAATCTGGTTGAGCAATACTAGTAATGATATTTTGATTCTATTTATTATTACTTTAATATATAGTTTATTATGCAAACATTTTATCCTACTTTATTCAAGAAATTATTATTTAATGTTCAAATTATATATCCCAAATTCCTGTCTTTATATGTCACAGATGGGGTGGTTAGATTTATTCTTCAAATCCGTGATGTTCATATTAGACTATCTTTATATAAAACTATTCGGTTATAATAATCAGGTACGATATTCTTGTATTGGTTAAAAGTTATATTACGTATTTCGTTTCTGATCCTGTTCATTTGAATATTCTATATCATATATTCCGTGAATGTGTAACTCGGTAGATATAAATTACTACACGCACTAAAAAATATCATTCGACGACAATTACTCTTCAAACTTCAATTATTACTTGATTGATATTTATCTTGTATTTATATTTTCAAATTGTAATTGGATCAACATTACGTTCAACTATTTTTAGTAGTTACTTAATGATTAATTTTATGGTAACAAAATTCTTCCTCAAAAATTATAAAAACCGTAGAAATTATTAATTTTGGTAATTAATGAGTTAGGTACAAAAAGAAACCTACCCTGTAAACAAATCGGTTCTATTATATCAAGCTTGTTGAATCTGATAGAAATCGTCGTTCCTAACAGGTTGAGCATTTGTTTTCGTAATATTTTGATTCATTTCTACATTGATTTATTATACAGGTATATTATACATTAATTTCTTCCTCCTCTCTTTCGGAAAGCATTAATGTATTCACAAGATATTTGTTTCAAACCTCTGTCTTTTTATATTCCAGATTTTGGGAGATATGATTTCTTATTCACATTACCGAACATTATATTCGAATGTCGTCATACAAGTATATCCATTTATATTTAATTGCGCACAATATTCTGTGTTCTTTCTGCTGTTATGGTAGTCTTGTACAATACATTCATGGAATATTAAGCTCAGTAGAATCGATAATTTGTGGTAGATATCAGCATTTCTAAGTCTTCTATCATGTTTATTTCTAATTATTTGATTTATTTTTCTGGTTTAAAGATACTATGTAAAGTAAAGATGTCCCTGTGTATTTTTATTTCGAAAATAATTACTTATTATACAACCAATTTATAATATTCCTCTCACAATCTATCATCGATTGTAAGATTAGATTTGTTTTTAAATTTTTTTGACTTTCCTATTCAAGTGTCATCATAGAAGCCTTTTTGGGTATAATAATCTAAAACAATATTATCATATTTGTAAAAAAATAAGCTTCATACTATCTATTTTGTTTTACTCATGTGAACATTTTATATACGATGCTCCCTTATAATATCAACCTTCTTAATTTAAAATACAATTTTTGATTTAAGATGTTTTTTCAAACATATAAACATTTAAATTTTTGTCACTATCTCTCTTATTTTTGAAATGGGAGGATAAGATAATCAATTCACAATGACGTTTGGTAGAAACCAATTTTCTATAATGATGATAGTATTTTATTCTTGGTCTACACTGCATATATATTAACTAATCGTTACTCTGGGTAATTGCTTCCCTATTTTAGGAGTGTGGACTTTAATAATCTTTCAAAGGAGTAAGAAATAATTCAATATAGCTAGTATATTATGAACAAATATGAGAATACTATTCACAACAATTATAATTGATCAGATATTTATTGCAAGATATTGGCCTAGGTATTCGCAAAATTGAAGTACAGACCCAATGGGTTAATAATTGATATATAAACTCAAAGATGTAATGTACACAATTTGTTGCTTAATTCTCTCGTAAAGAAAGTACAAAAAAATATAGAAAACACCATATATCTTAATAAATAGCAGAGGACTCCTATGAGAAAAGGGGATTCATTAACACTGAATATATGCATTATAATTTGAGAAAGTAAAGAGTTAGTTAATTATATTAAATGTGTCTAATTACATATATAATAACATATATTTTAAAAAAAATAGTATATACATTGTGAAAGAAATAGAAAAGAGAAAGGAAATGGAGAATGTATGTATAAATTGAGGTCACTCTATAACGAGGAATGTCATCCAATGTAATTTTTTATTAAACAAAAGAAATGCATAACCCCTAAATTAGGATACCAATGAATATGAAAATTGTGGCTAACATGTGGTTAATGTTTATAGATGAAGCACTACCATGATAAGTCGTAACCGAAGCATATTCTGTATTACTACCAGAAGATGTTTGCATTTCTACTATTGAGTTTGATTTCGAAATTGATGTTGGAGTATCAGTAGTCACCAAAGCTTGTGTTTTTGATGTAATCTTACTTTGTCCTGAAACAGTTGAATCCGAATAACCTGAATTATATATCGATTTTGAGTCAAATGAATTGTTATCTATTGCGGAATCAGTAGGTACTTGAACTTCATTATAACCCTCATTTGAAGACATGGAGTTGGTTGCAGTACTACCAGTATCTAAGTAGCCTGAACTTCTTACCGACCTAGAAGTAACTTCTGAACTACGTTTGAATCCACTGGAGTAATCGCCATCGTCGATATTTTTTACACTTGTTCTTGTAGTTGCTCTTTGATTGTCGTCAATGTTCATCGAATTTGGTTGTGTTGTTACCTCTGTTATTTTTGAATCCATGGTTTGTGTTTCTTCGGATACAATACTTGTAGAAGGTTTGTAAGTTGAGATTGTAGAAGGAGTATCATCAATAGATGTTGACGATATGTCATTTAATAGATGTTGTGTATGCACTTCGTTCGCTATAGAAGTACCTTGGGGTGATGATATTGATACTGAATAACTCTTGTTTGCCATATAACTTGATGATATCACATTTTGTGTTTCTTGCGTTTCACCCACCAATGCTGAAGAAGTACTTAGAGACATCGTTAAAGATATCGGATTACTCTTTCTAATTTCAGTTTCGGTTTCGGTTACAATCGATAAAATTGTTGTTTGTTCAGTTATAGAAGCGGAATAATAGCTAGTTATTGTTTCTTCGGAATATGATATTACGTCAGTATCTGAAGTCGGAGTCGTTGAGATAGCTTCAACTGAGTTTGAAGTAAATACACTACTGGTAGCTTCAGACATACCTTCGGTTGTGATATCTACCGATAAGGTGCTCATGGATTTAAATCCATATGTTCCATCGTATAAACCTGTGGAGACTGGTGATGTTAAAGAAATAGAAGAAGTACTATCTATGTATGAGACAGGAGGAACCATGGTTGTGGATACTGCTGGGGTACCTGACATTTCAGAATTCTGAATATTACTACCAGTCGATGTGAAAATGGTGTTAGATGGATCCATTGGAACTCTAGTCGAACTACTGTTACTGTAAAGAACAGGTTGTGTTGAGATCGTTTTGCTGTTATAGAAATCCATAGTATTTGTACTTAGTCCAGATATAGAAGACATGAATATCTGAGAGTCATCTCCAGATGTCATAACTGTAATACTTGATGCTGTGTTCTCGTTCTCAGCACTCCCTGCACTTGAATTAATGACCATGTTGGAAGAGGATAAACTGTTTGAGACCATTGGGCTAAATTGACCATCTGAAGTTGTTGATAGCGCGACAGAATCGTCACTGCTGCTCAATTCGATTACCTTGGACACAGGGACGGATGTAGTAAAAATAACGTCACTAATAGACAAAATAACCGAACCTTCTACAGTAGTTACCGTATAAACAGTTACATTTGGATCATTCGTATTACTTGTTGGTACTGATAGAGCATTAGCTGCACCAGACGTGTAACTATTACTAACTAAGTTCATAGTTGTTAACGATCTTCCCGAATAAGAACTAAAATTGTTTGATTCGTAAGAAAGCACAGACGCACTAATACTAACAATGTCATTATTGTCTGATACTCCATTACTTAACAGCGAACTACGTCCAACAACAACGGTGTATACAGATCCCGATGAGTTGTAAGTTCGAACTTCTGGGGACATAGAGGTAAACATTGAATGATCAGTATTACTGCCCACCTCAGTGGCATTCATGAAGAAAGATGAACCGTTGGAATCTGTGACCATACTTGGTTTAGAACCTGTTTGGCTGTTGTAACCTGACATAGAAGAGCCAGTAGCACTTGAAACATTGTAGTTGGAATTAGTACCACTCATGTAGTAAGATGAACCGTTGGAATCCGTCATAACCGACCCAGACATCATATCTGATGGACTTAGGGTCACTACCGATCTGCTANATTGTAGTTGGAATTAGTACCACTCATGTAGTAAGATGAACCGTTGGAATCTGTGACCATACTTGGTTTAGAACCTGATGCACTATTGTTGTACTGTCTGCTTTCTGGAGATACTGATGTGAATGTGTTATTCATACTTTCATTTGGGCTGCTTATATTAATGTTATTTGATTTAGAAACAATTGTAGTAGGTTGTGATGCATTATTACTTGAGAGATAAGTTGAATATTGAGTATTGTTTGTCCCACCTACCGTAATAGAGTAAATTGATGACGCATTAATTGCCCTTGATACAAGTTTTGAAACTGTGAAGGTCGTGTTATTTGGATTTTCTTGAGTTGATGAATAAAAGGAAGTTCCATTTTGTGGTTTAGAAAGACTTGAGGTATTTAGTGATACTGTAATTTGAGATTTTGATGAGCTACTAGAACTTTCACTAGACCTTGATTTAGATAGGGATGAAGTAAGAACTGTACTTAAAACTGAGGGCACGCTTGATACGGAAGAAGATGGGGATAAAGTAAAAACTGTCTTTGAAATTAATGAAACACTTGAAACTGAAGAAGATTTAATGGATTGAGTACTAGGGAATAACGAAGACAGTGTTGATACTGATTGTACTGAAGACAATGAAGTCGTAGAACTTGTAGTTGGGGGAATGCTTGACGGTGGGGTATATCCACCTTCACAAACTGGAGAGAACACGTTGGTTATATTTAAATAAGAATAAACCTGTGTACCCCAATTATTGATAACAGTTCCGTCTGGTAAAGTTAACGATGTTCCTAATCTACCAAGACTCATAATATTTGCGTAAACAATCCTAACTGGATAGTAATTACCTGCCGTCAATGAAATCGTAGTTTGACAATTTGGAGGAGGAGAATTACCACCTTTCAAACATGTAACATCACTATTGTAATCGTAGAGAAGATCTTGAGCAGCCTGACCACAACAAGGGAAAGCTACATCAGCACCAACCACGATAATTGCAGCATCGTCGATGTTATTCAACGAGAAAACATAATTACCAGTTTGTGAAGTATATAAGTAACCAGATAATTCCACCGTAATATTGGTAGGAGTTGTACTGAAACCGAACATATCTAGATTAGAGAGTGCACCATTTTGATTATTTAGACAGTAGCTGTTTCCACATTTTAATCTACCATAAGCATCAGCGGTAAATGGAGAAGATAATGGACAGGTACGTTGGGTCCCAAATACACATGGCTTGATGTAATAGTTGGGATCTAAAATACCACTCGTTTGACCAATTGGGTCGTTATTCATATAATCTTGTTCTAACCACAATGGATTGTTCGTTGCAACTAATGAACCAATTTGATATGGAAAGAATCGAGCTGTGAAACCTTGAGAACTTGGACCATCTGGCAGACATAAAGCTCTATCAGCTTTTGATTTTTCTGGATATAACCAAAGTGCCAGTAAGACAATATTAAACAATTGAAAAAAATGTACTAGCATAGTCACAATAATTTATTAAGTCAGCAAGAAGTGAATAAAGTATTTGGAAATTAGGTAAGATAACAAAAAAATAAAATAAAGTGGAAAATAAAAGGAAAAAAATTTAGGGAAACCTCTATAAAATAATCTTGGATAAAAACACTTAATGGTTAGAAAAAATATTATCAGTTAAAAGAAAAGGTTCTTTTGATTTAGAATAAATTCAGTACCTTAGGAAGGGATTTATCACGCAAAAAAAATCTTAGTTAAAAAATCGATATGTAGAAGGGATTTCTTAAAAGCTGAAATTATGAGAAATAGTATTTTATTAAAATTGTAACTTCTATTCAGAATTTCTGATTTTTTAGCGTAAGGAGTTAAGAATATATTAGAAAAGAAAAGTTTGATCCTTTGGATCAAATAAGTTGTAAAAGACTGCTGATATATATATATATCAAAACATATAAGGGACATGATAAGAGGATAAACATGAAAAGCGTAGGGATAATATCAAATTAAAGAAAGTATTCTGTTAAGACGTTAAAGCCGAAATATTAATCGAATCTTAAAAATATTAAAAATAACGTAAATATTTCTTCTGTCACTTCTGGAATCGAGAATATAGTATTCGTTAAAGAAAGCTCACTTAAAATTCAATAAATTCTATTAAAATGTGGGAAAAATTCGCAAATTTGTGAAGGTTGGCATCAGAGAAATTTCACCTTTTCTTAAGAAAATGACAGTAGTAAAAGACAACAGTATTGTGTTATTAGCTAGTCTTCCATTAATGTTAACCATAATAAACTAATAAATAAAAAATTGCGGTCTATTCGTGGACCACAATGAAGAAATATTAGTAATATTTCGATAATGTTGAATGTTATCATTTGATTACCAAAGGAAGAAAGTAGTAATTACCACACAAATCCCAATAATGGACTTCTTTAAAATTTGAAAATAAAATTCTTCGTGGAAGTCAGAAGAAAAAAACAATTGAATGTCATAATGAAAAAAGTTCACAACAGAGACATATGACGAAAAAGTTAAAATGAATAGTACTGAGCTTATTAACCCTTTTGTGGCAACCATATATCCCACGACAGAATATATCGTAGAAAATGTATTGTTTCTTAAATTTTAAATGCGTTCAACCATATATCAACTATTCAATATCCTTATTGTAAAATTGTATATGAATTAAAGCAGTACCCTTATTAAAAAAAAGTAAAATAACAATAATAATTGTAGACCTCATTGTTTGCTTTAAAAAAGTGCGATAGCTACGTATCTCTTGGTAAATCATTCACAATCGAAAAGGGTAAATATCACATAGGATTAAAAGATGCCTGATACAAAACAATATTGACATCGGATGTGACCATTTTAATCATAAAGACGCATAAAGAAAAGTTGTATCTCTTCATTGACAGAAATTAGAGTACGTTAAAATGTTCAGTAAAATAGACATATGCAGGATGTCTAATTAAAAAGAAATTGGCAGATCCAATGTTTTTGTCACAAAGGTCGACAGGTAGACCAAAATTGTGTAATTGTAGACATATTTGTGCAAATTTATCGAAAATTTCTTCTCCTCTATGTCGTGTAAATCGAAATGATTTACTTTTCACCAAAAAACATAAAATAAATAGTAAGGAGATTTATTTTATGAAAGAAGTGAAGCAAAAGACTACTTCTCTGCGGTGTTATCTTAGTTCTTAACATATATACCCCAGAGAACACAGAGAACGAAAAATCTCGAAAATGTGAGGACAGCGGTCATAAAATACACAATTTACATTGAAGTTGCATCGCGTTGTCCTGCGGTTGCTTGTTAGTCAAGTTAAAAATCAGACAGTTTTAATACGGCAAGGCGCATAAAATTTTCAGGAGGAAATGGTTAATCAACAGATATCTTGAACTGACAGAAAAATCTATTGTTTTCGATTGATGAAATAAGATAAATCTTGCGTACGGCTCCGCTAAAGGTTCATTAGTCAGATATCACTTAAAGAAGAGTTTTGATGGAGGGATGATTTCTGAAAGTGTAAAAAATGTGGACTAAAACGGTTATAATATTCTTGATGTACAAATAAAATTATTCCAAAAAATTAAGAAAGCTTGCAAAATTGAGTAAATCCATTGCATCTTTGTTTCTGGATCGTCACGAATACCATGAACATCTCACAAAATGCGCCAACGGACTATCACTGTTGTAATTATTTATTATTATCACCGTATTAGGAGGTTGGACCAAGTGAGCAAAACGCATCGCTAATTGATTATAGAATGTGGGTACGAGTTTTCGAGAGAAACACAAATAATGGTAATTCATATTACATCACTTTTACTTGGTCGAAAATAGCAGAAAATTTACATATTTCAATGTGAAATGAACGAGAAACCATTTATCTGTGTTTTCAGTTCCACAATAGACTATGAATTCATATGGTTCTGTGCTCTAAGTTCTATCTATATCGTTGTTGGCATTATTATAAATTCACTGAGTAAGAATTCGTTCAACTGTTTTGATATTCGATATTGGCAAAAGCAATAGAAAGTTCTATTTCTCTTAATACAATACCTTTTGTTTGTTATAAATTGGCGCATTTGCGTATTTTTTTTTCTTTCAAGAAATTGATACCCGGCGTTACTAGTTAGCTACGGATATCATTAGGATAAATATAAATTCTAGTAATGACAGGACAAGATAATGCAATACAATACAATAAAATACAACTATATATATCTCAAGAGTGCTACGCCAATATTAATCAATACTTCATTAAATGGGGGGGGGAGAATTTCTCGTAACTTATTGAAGATGTTCTATTGAATATGTGAGTCTTTCAAAATGGGGAAGGATACACAGGTGACTTTATTTCTTCTTGAACAAAGGAGTCATTCGGTTACATCTAAGACTTCAAAAATTCTTGCGATATAAATGAAATTTATTAATAAAAAATATGCACATGGAAAGTTATATTACCTTAAAACACACCAAATGGTAATATATGTTTCTGTTAATGTTCTTAAAATGATGTCATTCAAAAATATTTTCTTTGTCTCTAAAATTAATTTAATTAAAGCGATGAGATTTTCATGAGTAACGACGCTTTCTGTTTTAATTAGGTAAAGTAATAATTACATAAATCTTCAGAAGAATGTTAATATATATAAAATCAGTAATAACTTGACTCAAACAGATAAATAAATGCAGGAGAAGAACCAGAATATGTATACCTGCGCGTATGTCCTAAATTATTAAAAGATTCCCGATACTTGCGTCAATTATTTAAAGCTAAGTGCTGCCATAAATTTGCTAATTCAATAAACAAAACATGTTAAAAATCTGCTTAGGTTATTTATCGATATTATTTGTAACCTTCTCGGTTAAATTTTTAAACTTTGAACAAAAAAATCCAGAACGGCGATAATTTGAACATAAGTTGCGATGAGGACACCGAATTTTCGGGATAGTGAGTACTAGGAAAAACTCAGGTATAACCGATAATCGCAAATGTAGAATATATTGGAAATATTATATAAGCTATCCATAAATAGACGATGTCATCACCTATTTTTGAATCCTTTTTTACGTGTAGAGAAAATTGCGTAGTGAATCTATTTTCATCTTAGAAAAATGATATATTCTTCTAATAGTTATTGTTCTTTTGGAGTATCCACCTGCAACCGATTGCATTGATTGCTGCAGGGTATTAAGTTTTGGATCAAAATGATCACCATCTAATCTGGTTGAATTTTTAATAATTTATTTTTCCGCCTCTTGTGCCGCCTTTGATGCTGCAGCTTGAGCTCTCTTCTGAACAGTTTCGCCAACGTGCCACATAATAATTGGTGCTAGTAATGTATTCAATACGATCCACGCGATTAAAACACCATAATTTCTTCCCATCTTAATCCTTGTCAAATCGAAAAATATTACACGATAAATGTCAGCTGCATTATGCATTGGTAACATATAACCAATTCTATAAAAGACACTATTCAATGCGAATGGAAAAATGTAGTTGATGCATTAACAATGATGAAGAAAAGAATCCAAAAACCTAAGAATTGTGGACCATATAGAAAAATTAAACTTAGTACATTTTCGTTGGCTCCACCACATGCTAGCATGAATAACCATGTTGTCATCCAATAAACAACAAATCCACCACGGCCGAATGCTTTCGTAAAATCTATCTTGAAAACTGCAGAGACACTACAATAAAATAAAGAAATGAAGAAAAATGTGAACCAAGTTAATCCGATCCTATAAAAAATGTAATCTCTTGGTTTTAAAATCTTGGCCATATATGTATTAATTTGTGAATATAACATAAAATGGAAAATTGATAAAATAATAGCAAAGATTAAACCAACCTGGATTGGACTAATTAATGCACGACGGTAAAATGGTTTATAATCATTATAATAAAAATTCATTTGTAAAATGGACCCTAAATTTTCAAAATTTAAATTATTTGTAGAAGTAAGATTCTTCATTAAAGATGGAATATATTGTGTAGCAAAAAATAATTTAAATTCGGCTTCGATGGTTTCAACTATTGGTAAAAATCCACTAGCCATATTTGTGGGTTCTCTACCCGATTCATAAATAACTTCGAAAAGATCAGTGGAATTAAATGTATCCGTAGTATTGTTCCCAGAAAGCAATGAATCGTATAATGACATTGTAATATTTGGTTTAACATTAATTGCAATCCAATAATGTTCATGATATATTCTTTCTATAACTTTCTCATTAATTTGTTCTGTACCACCGGTTAGATCATATCGTTTCTCAAATGACGAGGTATTGAAAATAGACCATTGACCGGGAGATTGTTCTATCATAGAACCTAAGGAATCGGTTAAACTTGATAATCCCAGATTATTATCAGGAATGTAATCATCTTGTAACACTGCCAATAATTTAACTTTATGATAATATTTTGTTGTGTAAGCATTAGAACCCCAAAACATCAGGAGAATTGTGTAAATAACAATAGAATATAAAAAATTTGTTAAAAGGAAACTTTTCACAATTTGTTTCCTTGAATCCACTATTCTCTTTGAGAAAAATCTTGTCTTAACAATTTGTAAAGGTGAGCCCTGATAACTATTACTATCGATACTATTACTAATATTATCTTTATCATCAATATCTGGTGCATATGATTGTATCGAAGAGTTATCATCTATACTTGCTTGAGTATCTGGAATATGAGTATCATTAATTACAGAAGCTAATACTTCTGGTTCATTTTGAACAATCGTAGTCTTTCTACTTATAGCTTCCATTGTTCGTAATCAGTACTTGTTTGTTTAGTAATTTATATCATTGGAATCAAAAAAAGAAATAGCATAAATTAAATTTACCCGATAACATTTTGACAATAGGGTGCCTTATTTATATATCTTATAGATATCAATTACATGATATGACGAAAGCTGACAAACTTCCTTGTATTGGAGGGGTCAAACGAATATCTTTACAATTAAAAAGTGTAACCCATCAAAAACGCAGATATATTTTCTTACCCTTAGGAAGGAAGAAAATAAAGATTTTCTTCCATTATGTAACGACTATATTTCATTAGGTAAGAAAACAACAGTCACGCAAACGGCAGTAGCTCACATCTTCTTCAATGTAGCTCATTTTTTGCCTATTAGTAATGGGTACAGCCAGTTCCCGAGTAAAAGGCGTACAACTGGCTGGAGACTGAAACGCAGAAGAAAATTTTATTTTCCGCCAAAGTTATATCCGCGGATATTATTTGGTCTGAATAAGATCTCGTTTCAAGCAGCAGAAGGAATCATTAATGAGATAGACTCTTCTCTAAGGGATAGAGGTGCATATAACTTTTACAAACCGTCTACTATGACTGATAGCATATAACTGATTTGTCTTGTAGTCATATATTAGTAAGTTTGAGGCGTAATTAAGTAGGGGAAAAGGATAGGGAGTTTTATTTGTCAAGTAGTTTGGTAGTAACCAGAATCAGTTGTGTTGAACATAATTATTTGATGTGACATACACATTTAATGTTAATATGTTGAAACTATATGACAGTTCAACCGGTAGCTTGTAATACCAATCTTTTATAAACACAAAATTATCTCTTTTCTTTTTTTCAGATTATCACTTTTATGTTTTTGTTTACTTGAACACCTTTCTGGGTATCATTCCACACAAACAGTAGATGTAATAAATTAAAATATTTTAATTAAAGAAGAAAATTTGTGAAAAAAAACTTATGGATATATAATAAATTATGTATATATTGAGTGTGAAGAACTATAATAGTGGAATATGTTTGGAAGTTAAGTCAGTTTAGTTATTTACATTCGAATTCTAATAAACCATAAGAATTGAAATAAATTTCACCGAATAAAGGTTTGACTCCATCGGTTGACGTAGTACCATTAGAACTCTTTGGAGATAAGCAAAATTTATAGTCTTCAATACCTTTAATGAAATTTGTCACTTGTGATCCAAGTTTAACAATATCAAAGTTTTCTAAGTCATTGATGACTTCACTAATGTCGTTGTCTGTCTCCTTTAGAGTATATGAGATCCAATTAACAACATTTTTAACACCATTCTCAGCCTCCTGGAACACTGGTACACCTGGAACAATATTTGAAATTTGATTAGCAAGTTTCGTGAAATTAGTCTCACCAATTTGTGCAGCAATATGTTTACCAACATTAGTCTCAAAATGAATAATACCACCAATTAAATTCTCAGAACTTTGAACTAATTGTGCAGTTGTTGGATCATATAAACCTAATAATTTAATACCCACATTGTTTAAAATTTTGGCAACATCAGTGATAACATCAACACCATTGTGAATAATACCTGGAACAACTAAACCATTATCAGTAGAAGAGCCAGTTGCAGTTGGAACAGCAGTTACTGTAACAGTGGTGACAGCTGCTTCAACAGCAGGAGCAACAGGTGGGACACCACCATTGCCGACAGCCATAATACCAGTTAAAACTGTAGCAACAACAGATTCACCTAAGCATACCAATGGATCAGATTTTTGACATACGGTATTGACAGTACCAGCCCAATGCGATATATCTGTTGGGGTCAGATCGAAATACCAACCTGTTTTACCAAGTTTAATGACATTTCTTTTAACTAATGGGTAAGTCATACCTGTAGTTAATAATAAAAAGATAATTGTAAATTTTGAAGTGATGGATAACATTTCTGTTTTGTTTTGTTTGTCTTTATTTTTTATAATAAATATGATGAATTGGGAGGAACATTTGGAATTTGAGAAAGATACCCTCCCTTTTATACCTTTCAAAAAAGTAATCTTACCTGAACAAAAATCGTATCATACCTGATAATATTTGGTTATCTGTGTTGGTCATAACCGTTCTTTCCAGATGCATATTGGTCATCAATGATAAGACATTTTGTTACTTTACAATTTCCACATATCGATACAGATTACAAATCCCTATCAGTAATTTCAAAATAAGAGCACGTTTTTGTTTACTACACAGTGTTTCAAAATGTCCATCATATACATTTGTCACATGTACATTCTTAGGTGGGGAAAATACCACAGAATGGAGTCAATTACTTACAAATTTAGTAACATACACCCCACATTTTAGATGATGAAACATATGTCCCACATGGTATCGATCATAGGTGCATACCTCATATCACGGTGTGCAACAAAACCTTTATCTAATCTGTCACCGTGCCTATATTGTTTTACTATTTTTGAAACATTTTCTAAAATGCACTTCGGTATACCGTTTCAGAAATGTGAATTGCTAAAATTGGTAGCACAGTTTGTTACGTAAAATTTGCCAGATCGAAGAATGTCTAAGGATATCCGGTATCGGTCCCGCAGACAAAATATCGTACGATAGAAAGACAAAAAACGGAGAAAAATTGATCGAAAGAAATGATGAACTGCAAATCAGATCTCTGAAAAGTTCACGGCTGTTCTTTTTCTTATTCCATAATTGACGGGTGTAGTTAAAGGACAATACTGTATCACAGAATTCTGAACATTTTTCCGCAATATCCGGAATTCCGGTGGTAAATATAATTGTGAAGGATTCACTTATTATTATTCCATCAAGATATGCTGCAAGGGGCTTATCAAATTCCGTCTGCAAGACAAATGTTAAATCCTGTTGAAGTTTCCGGTTACTGAACTTCATTTGGTATAGTCTGATTACAGATTATGATATAATTGGTTCGATAACAATGTGGGAGTATTTCCACACAAGATAGACGTCATTAGAGCATATATGCAAGACAAAAAGTACTTCAAAATGTCTTTTACATCCTTTATATGAGTCACAGTCGATTCCGGGGACAGATTGATTACTATTATTAAATATTAAAATTAGAATTAAAGGGTGTTTTACGTACAATTATGATTAGGGTTATTATTTATATGTATATTATTATTTTTCTTTTTTTGATGCAATTGTGTTATGAGATGACGTTTTAATCAAAAATTTTCTTCCAGATACTTTTTTTCTTATCTAATGAGGCTTCATCATCGTTCTCCATCGAGACAATTCCATCATTGTTAACAATTTCGACACCTTCCTCGGATTCAATGTCAGATAATGCCACAGAAGCAGTCAATTTGTAATTTCTTAATAATAATGCTGCACAAATTAATGGAACACAGAATACCAAACCAACAATACAAAGAATCTTTTGAACATATCTGTATGCATGAACAACTACGTCTCTTTCTGGGGTACCCCAGGTATAAACAGTAATGAATGTAAATGGAGAGCCATATGCTTCTGCAGCTAATGTAGTATTCGTGATACCTTTCTCAATTCGTCTTGGTAATACTTGAGTCCAAATTGCACCAGAAACACTACCACCGACTGCTGAACCAACATTGTAAGAAGCTAGATATAATGCAGTAATAACAGCTAATTTTTGGTGAGTCTTTGCAGAGGCTTGAATAGAAGCTTGTGTAGTATAAGTGAAGAAACCTGCACCAAAACCTAGTAGACATAAAGAACCAATAATACCGGAATGAGCACCTGAATCACCTCTATAGTGAATCAATAAACCGAATGCAACAAACCAACAAGAACAACCAAACAAGATAAATGGTTTAGTTCTCTTGAATTTAATGATGAAGAAACCAAGAATGGTACCTGTAATAACAGAAACGAAAGAATATAAGGAAGTGATTCTTGTAGCAGCCTTAACAGATTCATGAACAGCAACAATAAGGACGGTATACATGTAATCACCTTGCATGTACCAAATGAAATTGATTAAGAATGCAATGATTAAAGCTGAGAAAATACCTCTGTCCTTAATCAATTTGTATGGGGTAATTGGATATTTGGCGAACTTAACTTCCCAGATGATGTATAAAGGTAAGGATACAACCCAACCTAGCACTTCAGGAACAATAATATGAGCAGTTTTCCATTCTGTTTTGATACCACCGGCCAATGTGAACGGAATTAAAATTAAACCGAAAGTAATTGCAACTAATAATAAACCAATAAAATCTAACTTCCATAAGAATAATTCAATTACAACATAATCCCAGAATTCTTTTAGGGATTTTGGCATCTTTGTGTCTTCAACCATCAATTTTTCACTAGCATTTTTCTTAGCCAAGTATCTCATGTGAATATGACATAGGACTAATGGGATACAACTTAATGGTAAAATAAAAGCCCACATACCTATACCCCATTTCCAACGGGTACCAACTGCTGCGGTAACATCACCACTGATCCATGTATTAATAATAAAAGGTAAAGCAGGAACGAAAGAAGCTAACAGTCTGTAATTCAAATTAGAGAAATCCGCAGCAATCAATTCAACAATTAAAATGACACCTGTGGTACCTAATTGGTATAAAGAGGCACCAGCAGCAAATCTAGTGACATTAATGGCTTGTGATTCAATGACTGTACCGATGACATAGAAAATTACAGCGACAAATAGCAATGGGACACGACCCCAGATATCAGAAGCTCTGGCAAACCAAACTTGACCCGCAGCAGCAATAACAGCTTTGATACAGTTAACTGTAGATAATAAAGAATGTTGAGAATATGAAGAAGTAGCATATGCCTGGAATGTATAACGAATGTTACCATCTAAACCATAAGCGTAAGCGATTAGGAATAAGGAGAAGAATAACATAGCTCTATAAAGAGGATGTTTATACTGGTCTGAGTAAACTTTGATATTATTGACCCCTGCATCTTTCAATGAAGAGGAATCACCATCTTCGACGGAGAATTCAGTTCTGTATGACTTTTCCTTTTCGATAGTGTGCAAGGAAACATTTTCAGAAACCTGCTTCTTAATATCTTCTTCAGTAGAGCTCATTATGAAAAACTTTCTGTATACTTGATTGACTCCTTTACACAAGAACAAGATTGAAACTTAATAACCAAGAGAGGCAAGTATGTGTGATTGAGGTATTCTGAGCCATTGTCCTATGTATTTATATGTGAAGAAATGGCAGAAAATATATAGAAATAAAAAACTTGGCAAAATTTTTCTTTTGGCTGCTCTCCGTACATCCTAAGGTACATCATGTAACCTTTATTTAGTTACCATAGTTCTTATTAATTCACTTGTAATCACATGTAGTTTCTTGTTATAGCCATTCCATCTTACTCATCGTTGAAGGGACCTACTAAAACCGCACCACTTTATTGTCCCAACTGAAAATTTTTCTTCTCTTCTTTGCTTCCATGGCACGGACACTTCGCGATACCCAACTGCGGACAAAGTAACAGCTGCACAGTAAGTTCCAAAAGAAGGTGCAATTTCTGTCACTAATGGCAACATATACAATAACTACTCTCGAGCAAAATGGGTGCAATCGTCTATTGATCAATTAATAGATAGAATGGGTAAAAACAAGGTGTAAATATATAAGATTAACAGGCAATTATAGATGTATATCGGATGTGCAGTTTTATTGGATTTTCTTTTGTGGGTTAGCGGTCCCACCATAACTATTTCTTGTTAGGTTCAGCCGTCGTTTAAGTAAACCGTTTAAGTCTCAAACATTGGATTGTCGTGGGGCTTCCAGATATGAAGTATATTATTACTGTAGTTTTATAAATCTGGTGATTGATTGGTTAACAGCGACTCATATATATATGAAGAGTTTTTACTTTGAATGCATTACTTATATAGTTCTAGTGGAAAGAAAGAAAAACAGAAAGAGAAAGACTTGCATGATGTAGGATGAAAGTGCCACCAATGAATTAGCTGTTTGATTAACCAATTGATACATTCTCTTTAAGATGTTTGATATATAATATTGTAATATATCTTAACAAGGCTTGTTTTTGCAAAGCCCTTATTTTTTGTAGGCGCAGAAAAGCGGCTTATCTACCGGAGATAATTGTTAGGGCTCAGCCTTAATATGGTTCAAAGATTATTGCATAAAGTTCAACATATACATAGACTGTCATATTAGTTTCTGGGGAACTCATGACATTTAGGGAAACCAGAATGACCCTACTTTTGAAAAGCCATCAGCTTTGCCATATTTTATATAGCAAATTAAATATTTGCAGTCATTCCTTGACACATTTTGAAGCTTACAGTAGGATATGCCTCCTTTATAGGCTGAGCCATACACTGCCATTAAAAGGAGCCATAAAGTCTATCAAATATCTCTTAACTTGAAAAATTTAAGATATCAGATTTATAAAAAATGCTCCTTATATAATCATGAAACTATTTTTAAATCAGTTAGCAATCCATATCTGATGTTTCTAAAATTATAATTCCTTTTTTTATTTCTAAAAATAATATCAATTATCAATATGTCAACTGAAGTAACTACCCCAGAACTATATGGTTATAAACCAAACCATGGTGCTACTGTGTTTTTCACAATTTTGTTCTCGATTGTGACATTAATACAAATATATTTACTAGTTGTTAGTTTTCAAACCCACAATATTAATTCTGTTCCAAAACATACCACTATAAAACTATGTAGTTATACAAGGCTATCATTATTTTACATTCCATTGGTATTGGGTGGTATTTGTGAAATCATCGGATTCATCACTAGATCCATTTCTGCTTTTTCCTATGGTGATTTAAATAGTTTCATTGCTCAACGTGTTTGTATCTTAATTGCTCCGAATCTATTTATGACAACCATGTATTTAATTTTTGGGAAGATGGCTCAATTAATGGATGTTAGCAATCATTTCATATTCTCCGAAGTTGTTAATAGAAGATTATTCGTTACAGGAAACATTGCAGGCTCGATTTTACAAGGTGTTGGCGGAGGTATATCCAGTGATGGCACTAGGTCAGATTATGAGAAAGGTAAAAAATTGATTATTGCAGGGTTAGCCATACAATTAGGAATATTTGTTATTTTCGCATTAAGGGAATTCTTCTTGTTCAAAATTATCAAGAATGATGGAAGTAATATTGCATTATCTACACAGAAGTGGAAACTTATGAACCTGGTATTATTGGCAAGTGGTGTCCTCATTATGGTTAGATCCATTGTTAGACTAGTAGAAGTAATCGAGGGAGGTTCAAGTCCTATTCTATTACATGAATGGTTCAGTTATGTGTTCGACGCCATGCTTATGTTTCTATTAATGGGTATATATGCTGTTACAACTCCGATTTGTTCTTTATTCCATATCCAGACAGAGACGCTTAATTTCTTACAAGAGGTTGATTACGAATGAAGATAGACTGATTCGACAAATTCTTTATTTCTTTCTTACATACAAAATAATTATTAATATTTAACAAATAAATCTCTCATCCTTTCTCAGGACCGGTGATGACATCGGTAGGAACTGTCTTTGTACCTGAACGTCAGATCTGCCATTTTAGGCAGTGAGTCGTGTAAATCGCGTTTATTTATTTGTCTCTTTGTACAGAGTTTCTTGTGTGAGAAACGTTACGCGTCACGATTTTTTGATATAATTCGCAGTGAAATTTCAGATTTTACGAAATCAGGATGACTATCTTCCTGTTAACACCAACTGCAACAGTTATAAGAGAGATATGGGCATGTGTCTTTGACATTTTAGACCATACTAAGACTTCATAATTCTAACGAACGGTACTGCTGTTGCAGTCGTACTTCAGTAACCCTTCAAAAAGTTTTTTGTTGAGAAATAGGTTAATGATGTAAAAGTAGATAGTGTAACTATAGAAATATATAAAAGGATGATGAATGGGGAACCGAAATGATCACATCCATCTTGTATCTCTTATTTTCTGTTTTTGTTTGAAATCCACCAGAAAGCAATAATAATCAAAGATGCAATTGCAAAATTTGGCAGTTATTGCCTTTTTATCATACTTGGCCTCAGTTAATGCTTGGTCTCCAACTGACAGTTACGCTCCCGCTCAAGGTTCCTGTAACGGTAACACTAACTTAGTCAGAGAAGCCAATGGCTTATCTACAGCTGAAACTGAATGGTTAGCTAAGAGAGAATCAAACACTAAAGTAGCTTTAAAAAAATTTTTAGACCGTGCTACTTCTAAATTTTCAGATAACTCTATCGTTGACAAAATATTTAGTTCTTCTACTCCAAGAGCAGGTTATGCCTCATGTGGTGGTGGTTACAGAGGTACATTCGTCGACGCAGGTATCGCTGCCGCTATGGACGAAAGAACTGTCGGTGCTAACGAACATGGTTTAGGTGGTTTATTGCAAGGTATGAGTTACATGACCGGTTTATCTGGTGGTACTATGTTTACATCCACTTTATTATTCAACAATTGGACATCTGTTCAAGATATTGTTGATCAAATGAATGATGGTGATCACTCTATTTGGGATATCTCCGAATCTCCATTAGCTTTAGCTACTTCCACCGATACTACTACACAAAAGATGTTTGGTAGTATCTTATCTTCCATTAGAGCAAAATATGAAGCTGGTTTTGATGTTACGTTGGCAGACGTCTACGGTTTATTCACAGGTTACTACTTATACCCATCTTTACCAGGTGGTGGTGCAACTTACTTGTGGTCCGATGTTCAAGAAATGGATACTTTCAAAAATGGTGAAATGCCAATGATCATCGAATTAACCAGTGCCGAGAAGACTGATGAAACCGCTGTCTCTCTAGGTTCTACAGGTTTTGAAGTCACTCCATTTGAATTTGGTTCTTGGGATCCAACTGTTAATGCTTTCACCGATATGAAATATCTAGGTACAGAGGTTTCTAACGGTGTTCCAACTAACGAAGACCAATGTGTGACAGGTTTCGATAATGCAAGTTTCTTATCTGGTGCTTCCTCAAACATTGTTAACTATATCTATTATCAAGGTAATGCTATGTACCGTTCAGCAGTAACAACTTTAAAGAGCAAATTCTTACCAAGTAATTCTACAGTTGATCGTATTGATGTTAACATCATCAGACCAAATCCATTTAAGGATACTCAATACTTTGAAGGTTCAGATAACGCTTTAGTTGATATGGAAGGTCTACACATGGTCGATGGTGGTTTCGGTGGTCAAAATATCCCATTCACTCCATTAATGAGAAAAGAACGTAATTTGGATGTTGTCTTTGCTTCAGACACAACCTTTAACACTGCTGATGTTTGGCCAACTGGTTCTTCTTTAGTTAACACATATACTCGTCAATTCATGGAAATTGGTAAGACTGATGCTTTCCCATATGTTCCAGATACTGAAACTATGGTTAATTTAGGCATGAACAAGAACCCAACTTTCTTTGGTTGTGATTCCTCAAATTTAACTGATTTGGCTTATGTCCCACCTTTAGTTGTC
>JAXQGP010000497.1:0-16963 GCA_037040125.1 Kazachstania sp. M6911
AAGAACAACTCTTCTGAAAAGAAGGACAACTACATTGTCAAAGGTTTATTCTGGGATCCAGCCTGTGTCATTGCCTAAATGTATCATATAATTTAAATATTCTTATTTAATAACTTTATAATTTAATAAAGACACTTTCACTATCTACGCTCGCGATTCTATTTCACATATATAATTATTTGAACTTTATACTGATTGATACTGATTTAAAATTTCATTAAGTCATAAATTTGTTAATATATAAAATTATATATTAATTATACATTTCATACCATAGATCAAATACTTTTGAACCATGTTTAATTAAACCATTTGGTGATAATACATAAGGATGTAAACAATGATTCTTAATACGCATATGATGAGAACCAGCCTTTGACATCGTTGCAGTATTGATGAAATAAATTGGTAAGTTAATAGTATCATATTTTGCAGGATTATGTGTCTCCTTTAAAATAATTTTACCAAACCATGAATGAGTTTCATTGAATACTCTTAAACAACGTAGACTTGTTGATATATGTTTTTTTCTATTTGTAATTTTTGGTATTGGACACCATTTAATATCTTCATCTAATGAAGATTCTGTATCGTTTTCATCTTCGTCTTCATCATCTGAATAGAAATCCATATCATCTTCATCACGTTCATGGATAGTGGTAGGTGCTGTGGATGTATTTGTATCTGTTGTTGTTGTTGTTGTTGTCAATCTTTGATTAATTGATCTTTCAGTTTCTATAATTGAATTTGTTACAGATACAGCTCTTTTTGAACGTGGAGTTGTTATATTTCTTTGGGGGATTGACGTTATTGAACTTGATCTTGATCTTGATGTATCATTACGTGGAGAAGTACTACTTGAATTAAACATACTTATCATTTTTTTAATCAATGGATTCTTTTTAGATTTTTTCGATGATGTAGTTGAGGTTGAATTTGTTGAGAAAAGAGATAATGAAGATGTAGAACTTGATATCCTTGAAGTATTTGTAGTTGATCTTGAAATTGGATCCAGTACACTTACTTGTGGAGTTGGTGAAACAGATCTTGATTCAGTGAGTTCTGAATCCGTTTCTTCAATATCATCTTCTATTGTGGAGTTGTTATTATAATGACTATTTCTTCTACTATGATGTCTATTACGTCTTCTTGGGAATACTCTATAATCTGGTAAATCTCTAACTTGAAGATCTAACGCTACCGCAATCCCTTGACTTAAAGAAGTTGACCAATCAATTAATTCATCAATATCTAATAATCTAATTAAAAATTGTTGATTTTCACAACGTACTCTTAATACATTAACTTGATCTTGAGCTAATCTATTTCTTCTTATAAAATCTGAAGGTAGACCAAACTCTGCATGCTGTAAAGTATAAGTTCTTCTTAAGGAGCCACTATTTAAGAATTTTTTTGGGTTTTGATTAATTCTTGATAAGATTGATTCCTTTTCTAATTTATTAAATTTATAAGTTTGTGGTTGTTGAATCGAAAGATTTCTATTAGTTAAAGGATTAACAGAATCTTTATAATTATTAATGTTAATTAATAAAATTGGATCAATTGCATACATATTTAATTGAGTTGAATTAATTTCAATGATGAAATTTGACCAAATTTTTGATTTTAATAAAGATTCATGTGTCTCTGGATCTAAATATTCTAATCTAATGGAACCTAATGTAATTGAATGTATAGCAGGAGAATATATTGGCAATTGATCATTATTACAATTTAAACAATGTTCAAAAATTGGGAATGTAATTTTTTTAGATGGATTAACATTATTATATTCTGGTGGTTCTGCAGGAGATGGATCAATTGTTCTTAGTAAAGCCATATCATTTTCATCACTATAAAAATAATCCACAGAACTTTCAGCAGAAGTACTTGTACTTGTACTTAATGATGAAAGACTTCTATCAACTAATTGTAATGAAGTATCATCATCTATTGAACTATCTATTGAATTTAATTTATTAATATTTTCCCAATTTTCTTTATCATTGCTAGTACTACTACTACTAGTAGTGTTATTAACTAAAAAATTAATTTCGTTAAATGGATTAGTACTATGAAACATCATTAAGATCGTCGTCACAGTATTTCTAAAGATTTCAAAAGATATGTTACGTTGCGTTGATCGAACTGAATATATTGATATATACTTTATATATATATATATATAAATGAAATCTCGAGGAGTAAACGAAACGAAACGCAACGAAACCATTATCAATTTATTGAAAGTATCGAGTATGTTAATTTCTTTGGATCAGTCTATTTTTACCATAGATACACGTTCTTCTGAGCTACACGCCATACGCACTGGATATTGGAACAGATTACCTCTTTGACCCCGCGTACAATTGCCACTCCCACTCCCACTACTACGGTACGCACAGTACAGACCCGTGGGGATGTCAATAATAAATTGCTATCACACTGCGCCCACTGCGACACCCACTGTTACGTACTCACTTATCACTTTATCATATTGTACCTTTGCACTATTGCAAGAATCCAGCCACTGCAAATATTTCAATGGGTAGCGCTAATACCCCCAGTACTACAGGGTATGTGATAGAAACAATATTAATTAGATATCCTCTTTGGAATACCAGTGAAACACCAGCAGCACCCACTACTCGCGGGTTTTGTTCTGCTATCTGGGCTTGGTATTTCTTTTTTTCTTGTTCTTGTTGCTTTTTTTTTCAACTGCGCGTTTGTCTGTGTGTGAAACTATTGCTTTTTTGTATGTGTTCTGCTTGGCCACCAGCACCACCCCCCCCCATTGTAATAGTGCGGGGTGCGGTGTCTTCTGTGCACGTGAAAATTTTTTCAAATTTTTTCGCAATTTCTTCTGTGAGGCAACTTTACAGGAACATCCTCATGGTAATCAACGAACACGGAGTATCTACACGTATCTGTACGGTACGTACTATTGCAAGGTATAAGGAACGGTGGTTAGTAGGATATAGAGTAATGGTAACAGTACAGCAATGTTAGTGAACAGGGACTAATTGAAGTGGGATGTGTCTGTCAACTAACAGTGTCGCTTTCACTTTCGCGTATGTTGTTGTTGTTGTTGTATACGGAGTACATATCACTTATTTATTCAATCTACAAATGTTGTATAATTTGGTGAAGTGGATCGTTGTCTATATTGATCACTAGTACCTGTGGTGGTGTCCGTGCGTGCCCCATCACCTTCTTCTCTGTCTTGTAAAGATGTTGTTAATACAATATTTGAAACTAATAATTTTTGAACACTTCTATAACGACGAATTATTGTTAATGCTAAACAGAAAATAAAGAAAAACCCAGATAATGCTAAATATATCGTACCTGTTAATCCATAAACTAAATATGTCATTATTACACTAATTTTAACCCAAATTTCATACCCTATTACTAAAAAACTAAATTTTCCTGGTGATTGACTATTACTATTATAGTCACTTGCAAAATTAATTATTTTTTTACCAATTGGTGAACTATAATATACTATAATATTATGAAATTTACCTAATAATCCAACTACTGCATCATCACTATATCCTAATAATGTTATAGGTACATTATTGTTATTATTATTCGAAGTTCTACCAGAAACAATATCTAATATTGGATTACTAATTACTTTACCATATTTTAAATAAATCATTATCTCTGCAATAAAATCATTTTCTGATAAAGTTACACTACTAAACCCACTTCTTAAAATATTATAAAAAGAAAATGGGAATAATACTATCATAACAAAATAATCTAATACAAGTAAATGTCTAATTATTGATGCAAATATTGATCTTCTTGGTATAAATCTAGGTTCTTCTCTTCTTTGTTCAGTATTCGCAGTATCGTTATTATTATTATTATTTTGTCTATCTAATTCAATCTCTAATGTATTGATTATATCTCCTAACGTACGTCGAAATTCAATATTACCTCGGGTCACTAAATGTTGTGGTCGATTACCATTATTTATATGAATTCGATGTATGGTTGTTGTATCATTATCATTATTAATTAAATCATCGTTATTATTATTTTCAGATATATTTAAAAATCTATCAAATAATATATCTTCTTCCTGTTCTATATCACTACTATTACCACTATTATCACTCATTATTACCTTGGTTTCTATTTACTATCTTTAGTTCTTGTTCATTAACCATTTATTAATATTCGTAATTTATTTATCCGAATTCGCGTTGATTATATAATAATTTATCCATTTAAGGTACAGTTGCCATTTTTTTCATGAGACTGAAAAAAAGAGAGAATAGTTACTTTTTTAACAGCAATATACATCATCGCAACAACACAAGCAATGTTATTACATATATGGACAGTACTATATTTTGTTATTACAGTCGTATATGCTAATACAGAGACATTTCAAGTAATATTACCATCAATAAATAATTCACAATTACACCAAAATGTTTCAATTGATAAAATTATTGATATGAAAAATTATCAAAGAAACCAGTTCTATACAATAGATATTCATAACGATGAAAATATTTATATTAAAATAATTAATTTACCTACGATATCAAAATATTCTTTTAAATTATGTTGGACAGCTTTAGATTCAATCGATTTAAAACCATCGACTTTTAAAATTTTACCAAATTCAATAATTTCCTTCCAAATGTTACAAAAATCATATAATAAAGATATAATTACATCTAATAAATATCAAATTAATATATCACTAACTAAATTACATTTAGGTTTCATACCAGATGAATTAATACCAATTTTATTTACAATAATTTCAATTATTTCAATATCAATTTTATCAATTTATTTATACATGATCTCATCTATTTCTCTAACTACATAATTTTTAAAAAAATAAATATCTACCTAATTTACCAAATATCAAAAATCCTAAAAAATAAAAATCTTCAAAATATAAAAATTGTGAAATTTCTCTACTATTATAATCAAATTCACTATAACAACTAATTATTATACCAATACTACTAATTAATGATTCAAATAATAATGATATAGTACCATCAAAAAATAACCACATTATAATATTTAATAATCCCCATACACTTGCTGCTTGTAATGATGAGGACCAATCTAATTTACGTATACCAAATGCAACACCTAACATTGCATTAACAATACGTAAGATACTAAACAAAGAAGAATCACTATTCATCTCTTGAACTTTCTGTTTTTGTAAAAAAATTAAATCAAGTATTGGTATAACTGATCCAAATAATATACCTTCAATAAAATATATTATCCAATCATTCTTTAATAAATTTGGAATATCATCTTGAAATAACCATTTAATTATGTTATTTATAACAATTACAGGTTTTGAAGTAAAATTCGAATGCAATTGATGATTATCATGTAAATTTTTAGAAATTTCTAAATAAATTATACCAGAGACACCTAATACAAATATACCAAATATATAATTAATTAAAATTTGTCCAATGGTTAATTGTTTAACATGTACAGGTTTAACATTTTGAAATTTTTTAGTATCATTAACAATTTGATATATGGAATTAGATTCCTTCGGATTTGTAATATCTTCATCATATAATGAATATAATTGAGGTTTAGTTAAATTCGAAATCGATTCAGAATTCTTCATCTTATCATTAGAGTTACTCATCGTTGCAAAGATGCTGTCCTTATCGTTATTATTCAACTGGAAAGTTCTTACTTTTGCCACTTATATATATATATATATGTATTCTTTTATTTCGTAACACCCAATTCCGCTGATTTTAAAAAGCGATAAACGCACAACGCGTCAAATACATACACATATTAATAATTACGTATGTTATACTCTCGTTTAACGTTCGTATAAATTTTAAAATTGTCTATTCTTTAAAAAAATTATAAATTAACTATTTGAAAAGATACTCATTCTGCACCGGGATTCCTAACATTAACAAAACTAAATCTCACAATGCATCATCTCATTTCATTTGATCTATATACCAAAATTACCACTACGGATGTTATCATATAATTGTTTCCTACCTTGTCTCTTATTCGTATGACCATGTAATTTATTACCACCGCCATGTGGTATTTGCATAGGTATCGTATTTGGAGGTGCAGTCATATATCCAGCACCAGGTCCACCCATTGGCATAGACATTGGCATTGGAATACCACCTTGTTGAAATTGTGGTGATCCATAATTATTATTATTCATATTCATAGGTTGATTGAATCCACGGTTACGTTGCTGTGGTGACATCTGTTGATTGAATTGCATACTTGGTGATTGAACAACAGGTGGCATCATACCATATTGTCCCTGTGGTGGTGGCACAGCAATTGGACCTTGTCCCTGTTGTGGTTTCTTCATCATTGGATACTGTTGTTGTTGTTGTGGACCTGGTACAGGTGGTGCAGATCCGTATCCCATACGCATCGGTGATGATGAACGACCAGGCACTGGCATCTTACCTTGATAATATCCATTTGGTGATGGCGAACCCATATATTGTTGTTGTTGACCTTGTGGTGGTAGTTGCATATTGTTACGTACAGGTGATGCTGCACGTCCTTGTCTAACAGGTGACGGAGGACGATCTTGTCTAACAGGTGATACAGCACGTCCTTGTTTCATTGGGGATGCTGTACGATCTTGTCTCATTGGGGATGCCGGGCGTCCTTGTCTCATTGGAGAATTATTCATACCAGATGGACTGCCACCATAATTTTGATACCCATTTGAACCAGGTATTTGAGGTGGACCATAGCTATTTGTTGGCATTCCATTACCTGCTCTATTTGTATCATTATGTGGAACAGGAATATTTGACGGCATTGGTTGACCATGTGAACGACCATTACCATTTTGTTTCATTTGTTGTGGCATTGCAGATTGATTCTGTGGGTATTGTTTACCTTGATATTTACCATCATTTATTGGTGATGAAGATTGTTTCGGTGGACGTCCTCCCATATTCTTGTAATGTTGTTGTTCTTGTTGTCTATTATCTTGCATATTATTATTTCTGACATTATCGTTGTAACTATATGGCTGTTGTTGTGTCTGCGGCTGTGGAGGAACAGATTGTTCATTATATTGATTCTCAAAATGCCTGTGTTCCATTTCGTTTCCTGGATTCAACGGAGAATTTTTGTTCAAATTGATGGTAGAATTACTATCATTTTGTTTATAATTCATTGCGTTCTTATTTTGAGCCTCTTGTGGAGATGTAATCTTTAATGATTGAACTGTACTTGCCATCGAAGTATCTAAATCAGGTTCTCTCATTGCAGATGGTTTATATTGATCAAATTTAGTAACATTTTTGAAAGGATCATTTAAGTCTGTCTCAATAGATGGTTTCTCTGTAATCTCATTAGATATCATATTTTCAACCATCTCATTGATCTCTTCGATTGTATCTGAACTTGATTGTATAGTATGTCTTTTATCTGTATGGTTTGGTTCTTCACGTTCTGGACTTTGTCTATCTGGTTGATTATAATCTGGATATGGCACCTTATTAGAAACTGGGATATCAATCATTTCAGGGTTAATATCTGGAAGATCGACTTTGAAATCATCAGTCTCAATTGGAGGTAACTCATATTTATTAGATCCAGCAGAATTCTTCTTAGTTGATGGATCCCTTAATGGATTCGAACTTACTATTGCTGGTTGTTGGTTATCGACGTAATCACCTCTTGATGGAACTCTATCCTCATAAACACTTGATGACATTGATACACCAACACTACTATTACTTTTCTTTCTTAAATTATGTAGGGGATTCCATTTTGAGATTTTATCAAATGAAGATTTATTATCCTTACCATTTTTGTTCAATTTATCTAGACTAATAGTAGTATGGTACTGGCCTGTGTTTTGAGTTTGGGCAGATGACATTCTTGTTGCATTTTCATTTGAATATTGAAATTTATCATAAGCTCTTGATTGATCTCTAATCTTAGGCATTGCAATAGGTTCTTTTCTTTCTTTTGTTGAAGAAGGAGAGGATTTGTTACTTTTCTTAGATTTTGCAGGAGACGCACTTCTACTTCTATACTCCTGTTGTTTAGTCTTATCCTTCAATTGACTTTGACTATTATAATCTAAAGTAATATCACTCTCTTGGAAACAAACCCATTTTTTAAAACCATCAAATTCAAATTCTAATATTACAGATCTACCAAAGATTTTCTTCTTTTCAGAAGTTTCCTCATATGATAAACTTGATAACCATGTCCATATAAAATAATCATCAATATCAACTCTTTTAACTTGAATATTTTCTTCTAAATTATTTACATTTTCCACACATGAACGTGGTGCCCATCCAGCTTGAAAGGTAGAATGTTTAGTTGACATTGCTTTCATTAATCTTCTTGATTCTTGGGACATTTTCCTACTTATACCCTCAACGTTATTTTTCTTTTTAAATAATGATTTTAATAATGCATAATCCTCACGAGCTTCAAATGCATCATAATCTGAAAAATCTAATAATTCATTACATTTTTCCAATAATTGCCATGGTTTCCTTGAAAATTTATCTGTATATAATGTTACAAGTGGAATAGTTAAAATTGTTTCAGAAGTAAACGCTGTGGAATCCTTTGGTGGATATTCATTATTGAAAAGAATACTTTTCAAAGCTCTTGGTAATTTTGCAGATTCAAGATCCTTTGGAACAAAACTCTTTAGGAATGCTAATAATAAATGAAACATTGCATCTGATGCAGGAATCCATTCTGATAACCCATCTTGGAAAGTGTTGTTAATTTTTTTGTATTTTGGTAAAATATCAGTACTACCATTTGAATCGAAATCTAAATTATGTGGAGATGATTGATTTAATGAATCCTCTTTTGATGGTTTGTTGAATGCCCAAATTGCGCACATTTTACTTATCTTTCTAGCACTCATTTTGTTAACCTTTGAGTTTGATGCTAATGTTACAATTAAATCAAAGAAATCATAAACTATAGAAGCATGATTTGATGATTCTAAACATTGTGGCATAATTTCAAGGAATGCCTTCTGTGGGAATTTTCTATCAGCTTCTCTATATTTAAATTCTAAATATGATTTCCAACCGATAATTTCAGAATTTGGTAATCTACACCAAATATATTTTAAACCTTGAAATAAAGTCCATACTTCTGTCTTAGAGATGATACGTTGTTGTAATTTTTTGTTTACAGGTTGTCCATTCCCCATAGGAAATAATTGATTTAAGAATTTTAATAATTTTTCATTTGTTTGTTCAGGTCTAAATGGGATCATAATATATTCAACATCAGCACCTCTTTCTTTCAAATCAGAAGTAATTAAATGAATGACACCCTTAATCTTTTCTCTATCGAATTTATGGAAAAATTCAAACTCTTCTTCTTCTTCTTCTTCTTTTTCTCTTTTGTGATTAATATCAGTATCATTCCTCGATTTTCTCTTTGGCGAGGCATGCCTACTAGGCACCTTTTGTGAATAATCTGTTGGTTTGGACGGTGTATCCGGCAACGGTTTCACTATTTGTTCCATGTATGTCTGTGAATGTCAAACAGTTTTTTGTAATGTTAATAGTACAAATATTTGAAATTAGTCCAAAAATAGACAGATAATATTCAGTTGATATTTCTTTTAATCTCCGAGTCCTATGAGCTTACTCAAACTTCTCACGGTATACTTCTATAAATGTGTAACAATGAGATGACTTTACTTACTAGAGTTAATCTAACAAGTCTCAAAATAAAGAAAACAGTTTACAATATGTTTCTAACTTGTAAAACAATCAAACTTTTACAATCTTATTCTGATCAGAGATCTCTCAACTGGAGATGACGTCTAAAAGAAGAAAAAAAAAGTAATAATGAAAACGGCAACAAGCAAACATATAGAAAATTTGATTCAAAATTTCGCCCCCAGCTGTATTTCTTTGTCTGTCTGTTTACGCCTGTTTTTGTTTACATTTTTCAATTTTGACAGTGAAACAAACACAAGCACAAGAAGGAAACAGAAGCGAAGAACGAGACAGACAGACAGACAGACAGACAGACAGTAACAACGAAAAGTAATAAACAGAACGTTTCAGCAGTCTGTTGAAAGATGCAGTTTTAGCTGAAGTTGCATCTGCATGGAATATTTATAAATATATATATGGAGACTTCGTTTTTAACAAATTATGAATAACTTAAAAGTAGATATCCTGAGATATCTTTACATTTGTACAAATTTTTATATGTTTCTTATTTATATATAGTGGTAGTTGAGTTGAGTTGAGTTGAAATTTAACGTAATAATATATTTTATACTATTTACAGAACTCTTTTTTTTCTTAGCTTTCTATTTTGAATTGGGAAAAAAAAACGATTAATTAAACGTTAAAGTCTATTCGATGATTCTAGTAACTAAACCAGTACCAACGGTCTTACCACCTTCTCTAATGTTGAAACGTTGACCGACTTCTAATGGAGTTGGATGAATCAATTCACATTCCATTTCAACATTATCACCTGGCATGATTTGTTTAGAATGATCTTCAACTTCTGGTGGGAATTTCATAACTGCAGTAACATCAGCAGTTCTGATAAACATTTGTGGTCTATAGTTTTCACCAAAACCGGAATGTCTACCACCTTCTTCTTTAGTTAAAATATAGAAAGAAGCTAAGATCTTAGTGTGAGCAGAAACAGTACCTGGTTTAGCCATAACCATACCTCTCTTAACTTGATCTCTTCTGATACCTCTTAATAAGATACCTGCGTTATCACCAGCCATAGCTTCATCTAATTCCTTTCTGAACATTTCAATACCAGTAACAGTAGTCTTTAATGGAACTTTGTTGAAACCAACAATTTCTAATTCTTCACCTTTCTTTAAATGACCTCTTTCAACACGACCAGTAACAACAGTACCTCTACCAGAGATAGAAAAAATATCTTCAACAGGCATTAAGAATGGTTTAGCCAAATCTCTTTCAGGAGTTGGAATATATTCATCAACTGCATCTAATAATTTCATAATTGCCTTTTCACCAATTTCTGGTTCACGACCTTCTAAAGCACATAAAGCAGAACCCATAATAATTGGAGCATTTTCACCATCAAAACCATATTGAGATAATAATTCTCTCATTTCCATTTCAACTAATTCTAACATTTCTGGATCATCAATAGTATCAACTTTATTAACAAAGACAACAACTTTTTGAACACCAACTTGTCTAGCTAATAATAAATGTTCTCTAGTTTGTGGCATTTGACCATCTGTTGCTGCAACAACAATAATTGCACCATCCATTTGTGCTGCACCTGTAATCATATTTTTAATATAATCTGCATGACCTGGACAGTCAACATGAGAATAATGTCTCTTTGCAGTTTCATATTCAACATGTGCAGTTGAAATAGTAATACCTCTTGCTCTTTCTTCTGGAGCTTTATCAATAGCATTATAATCTAAGAAATTCGCACCACCATGTTTAGCTAAAGTCTTAGTAATTGCTGCAGTTAATGTAGTCTTACCATGATCAACATGACCGATAGTACCAATATTTACATGAGGTTTGGAACGATCAAATGCTGCTGCATATCTTGGTGTTGTAGTAGATAAGAAAGCTTTTTTAGTTTGAGTTAATAAAGCCTTTGAGACTAAATTCCTCTTAAATAGGTTGGTTGATAACCTTGGCATTAAAACGGACATTTTAGTGACTAGTTTATTTTGAGTTGTTATTAAATATAACAAGAAAAAATATGTATTTAACAAATGTATATGTTAATAGCTTTATAAATATATATTGTTTAAAATATCAACATGCATATAATTCAATATTCATTGTAACAACAGTTTCAGTATCCCCCTCTCTCCCTTTGCAAACTAAACAGCGACACGTCCGATTTTAACTTATTTTTTCCTCTCTGTTTGATCACCAAAATTATCATTTTGTACGTACAGGAGAACCTTAACACTGCAGTTAAATCTATATTTCTCCGGGTCATTGCAGAAAGAAGACAAGTGGTCCAAAAATTATTGAAACCCTCATACAATCAATGAAATTGATTCACCGGCCCCAAGCATTTGCAAGCACACAGAGTTTGATCCCGGCTGGAAACCCTTTGTTCAAATTAACATCCGTCTCGTTCAGCCCTAACTGCAAAAACGTACTGAAAAACAGGAAAGAGAAACATCAGTACAGAATAACAATTCCAATAAAACCACCGTAGGATACAGAGAATAAGTTGCATCAACCAATTGCCTTCTAGAAAATAAAAAATGTGTAACGGTTTAAAAAAACGAATGTGTTTTGTGCTGTAAATGTTATTAATTGTTACTAATTGAGACAATTGTTTCGGCAAGTTCTTTTAGTAATTAAGAAACACCAAAACACGAACCTTCGTTAATTTTTTAGCCATACGTACCGGTTAGATATATCATTACTGTAAAGAGTAAAAAAATGAGAGAGAGAGAGGAAACTGGAAATTTATTGCTGATTTAGAAAATGAGGGCATTAGTAAGATTGACATATCAACTTATGTAATTCTTATTTGAAAATATGATATTTTTTTAAAAGAAATTAGTAATTATTTATGAATTATTTATGATTTAGTGAATGACGGGGTTGTATTGTGAAAAAGTAATACAAAGAAAAAGTGGGGATAAAATAATTGTGCTGTAGGATAGATAGATATATCTATAATCTTTCCATCAGCATTTTTTTATCGAAAGAATTAAAATTAAAATCAGAAGTTTTAATAATGATAGTGTTCAATGAACTGTTTTCTATTTGGCAGTAATGTCTTTTAAAGGGTATGGATGTATGAGCGAGCAGTTACTTGTTCTGATTAAATAAAATTGTGTAGTTTCTCTATCTTATTACAGTAGATCTCCGTATAGTAAAAATGTGGAGATAGTACTAAATAGTATATCCTTTCAGCCAGACTTCTAATTCTATTTGAACGGAGTTACAACAAGCAGCAAAAAATGGTATCTCTCTTTATCGGCAACTAATATTATCTAAAGTAGTAGCACCCACCCACTGTCGCCGGTTCTACTAAGTAAGAACCCCCTTACCCTTAAAATATTTTTGTATGTAACTGTAAATGTAACAGTAACAGCAACGGAGAACGGAAAGGAAACGAATCCTTTAAAAGAAAAAAAAGGCCCAAAGATAATAACCAAGAATTTCTGGACCCTACCTATTATTATTATCCTCTCAAAAATTCGTTCCGATCGTTGTGAACCATATTGGAATTATGTTGCTTTTGTGTGTGATGAAACTTGCCGATTTTAAAAATTTGAAAGGTATTCGTTCGTGCAGCTATTTCTGAGTGATTTTTTGTAAACTATATTAGAAACGGGAACGATGCCGGAAAAAGAATGTGTGTAAAAATGGTATTATTATTATGTTGTCATTTTATAATGAATTAAGTAATAAATGACTGATGATGTTATGAAAAATAGTTTCTTAAATGAAACTTATTTTGGTTAAGATGCAAAAAAGATTGTGTTCGACTATTAAAAAAGTTTAGAAATGTAACAACATTTAATTCGAAGCAGTTTGTGCATCTTCATCTTCTTCATCTTCTGTTTCTTCTTCAATAACTGATAATCTATCAGACGTTGTTGAATCTTGTTTCTCTAAATCTGTATCAAATGAATTCATTTCATCATATTCATTAAATCTTTTATTTGTATTAACAAAGACTAATATAATTAAAGCAATAACTAAAATTGATAATAAAATTGCAATAAACCAAATTATTGTACTAACAATAAAATTCTCAAATTCAAATTCTAATTTATCATTATCAGTAACAGAATTATTTGGAATTGAAGTTTCAGCAATTAAATTTGATGAATCATTATTTGTCTTGTTAAACAAAGAATGAAATGCTTTAACTATTATTTGATAAATTGTGATATAACTATCATTAGCATCTTCATTAGTATTTTGGTATTGATCGCACATCATTTTTGAAAGAATAAAGGTATTATATATAAGTTAAAGTTGTTTGATAGTTTGTTTTTCTAATTGTTATTGATATATAAAATCTAGAAAAGTTATAACATAATAAATATAATCCTATTAAAAAAAAAAAAGAAAATATCAACATGTCAAAAGTCAAGAAGTAAAACTTATAGAAAATTACTTCAAGAAAGTTTTATAATTCCTTTTATATATATATATGATAAATGTAAATTAATAAACGATAGTCATACTAACTATCATAATGTCTCCGTTATACACTGTATATTGTCTCATTACTCACGGTCCGTAAAAACATAACTAATTATATCCTAAATAGGAATTCATATGACATTTTGGTCTATATTATAAAACAATAAAAAATTGCAACTAAGAGAAAGAAAGTAATATATCCAATTAAAATATTATTAACGGATGTTAAAAGAGAGATGTAATATATGTGTATATACGATCTGCAAAATATGAAGTGAAAACATCGTACAAATAAATTTAATCAAATAATTTCTTATTCAAATCAAATAAACCGCAAAACAAAAGACTTCTTCGGTTTCTTGAGCTACGAAATAAATTTTTTTGTCTGTTCTTAGGTCCCTTCCAATTATTACCCCATCTGGTAATCACCAATATATGAAAAACGAATTTCTCTTTCTTGTTTTGGTACTTCCGTGCATCCATTCCGTTCCGTCCATCTATTATTCTGCCTGGGTTTCTTCTCCGAAAATTCATCTTTTGTAACTTTCGAAGCAACAGCTGAGATATTTTTTAATTATTATGAAGTAATTACCCGTGGTACGGCCGTTATTTCACAACGTACATCATTTCTTATACGTAAATTATTTAGCTGAGCGGGTATTGTTAAGAACGGAATATATTTGATTTTTCTTTACCACCCGTCTCTCTATATCTCCCGTAGAAATACAATACAGCTCGTAAGCCGTTCCATAGATCATGAATAGTGTAAATTTTCCGAAAGACCTATCTACCAAAAAAATATCGTTTCCTCCAATTGAATTCGTATTTTGGATCACCCTAGATTTGAGGGTTACGGTCGTTTATAGCCCTCGTTCATAATAGAAATTTATCTGCGCTTCTTTGTTTTTTTTTTAGATTGATTTCACATTCCCGCACGAACCAATAAGAATAGAGTATTCAAATTTTAGTTTTTCTCTCTAACAAATACCGTTACAAACATCGTCTAAGTTTCTTACCCATAGTAAATTTATTATAGGGAGCATAATTCAATTTTTGGTTAGACAGACACTATCATCAAACAAATATTGAATTAATATGCAATTATTGACAAACCATCGAGTTAATAATCACTGATATAAACTAGTATATATTAATATTAATCAGTTAAATTTTATCAATAGATTGACTGTGATAAGATCAACGGACTAACCCAATTTTCAAATCATATACCATTCACACACATACACATATTTCATAATGTTGTCCGTTAAAAGAACATCCCTAAATGTATTAACTAAAAATGTTAGATTATGTAGAGTTGCACCAATTTCAATTAGATCCTTTTCAATAACTACTACTAAAAATGATTTATTACAAGATCTATATTTAAAAGAATTGAAAAATACTAAATTTGATATGTCTTCATTACAATCAGCTGAATCTATTGCAGAAAATGTTATATCTTTCTCAGCTCCAATTAAACCAAAATTACCAACTTTAGAAGCTTCACAAAAGGATAATTTACAAGATTATATTAATGAAAATGTTGAAACTACTTTAGATACTGCAGCTGATGCCGCAGCTGTTGAACAAGATGTTGCTCAAGATGAAGATTGGTTAGTTATTGAAGATGAGCCAGAAGAAGCTCATCATTAGATCTATCTTCCCCCAAAGTAGAAGACTTCTATAAAAATACATTAACCATTACGATAAAGCTTACAGATTTTTTTTTATTCATTTTCCTTACTTGCAAAAAGCGCAGACAACCAATCATTATAATATAGTACATTCAATCATCTTAATGTTTATATTTGTCTTATATATTACATAATTTAAATATTCAATTTATTAAAACCTTTTGTATCAATTCTTTATATTCTAGTGATTTATCATATCGATTATTCACTTCTATAACAGCCCTAAGTTTAATTTTCGTTAAATTTTTGATGAATTTATCGAGTCGAAACAATTTCGCGAACATAACAAACGCATCTTGGAAATTTCATCATATATAAAAACATTAAGAGTTGAACAAGTTAAATAATTACTGTTCCTAAAGGAAATTACAACCTATAAAGGTAAACGAACTACAGATATACGCAATAGCAAATGAACATATTCCAAAACAGGTGTTTTGGTACGATATTATCATATTCGTATTGATAAAATCGTATATATATATTTCACTAAGCCTTGTGCCTCGCTCGGTCATGATTCTTTCATATTATGATCTTGAGCTGGATGATCAAGGGGAACGATTATCTTTTGATTTTCATTCTATTGTACCTCCTTGTTGAGTTACATTAACTTTAACGATTTAATAGGCAAGAACAAAAACCAGGAATTCTTTTTTGAGTACGAGGGTATCAATTTAAGTTGTCTCACGATACCTATTTATCGTAATTTAAGAATTCCATATCTTTCTAGATCATATTTCTGTAGTTTTATCTTTTTTAAAAAGAAAATCATTAAATTCTTTATTACTTAATTACGTTACTTATTTCGAATGTTTTTGTGCGAAATCAGTAGCAAATTTAGCTAATTTTTCAACACTTTGTACACTAACAGCATTATATATAGAGGCTCTGAAACCACCAACTGAACGATGACCCTTTAAACCAGTTAATTTTTCAGCTGCAGCTTCCTTTAAGAAAAGATCATCTAAACCATCTTTCTTTAAAGTGAAAACAACATTCATTTTGGATCTACATTTTGGATCAACTGGTAAATTATAGAAATCTGAATATTTATCTAATGCACCATATAAGATTTCTGCCTTTTGA
>JAXQGP010000498.1:0-17186 GCA_037040125.1 Kazachstania sp. M6911
CAAATTGAATTACCTCCCCATATTCAAATTTGGAGAGATCAAGATGAATGGGATGCATGGAAACAAAGAACTGATCCAGTACTACACATTGAATTAAGACGTTGGGCTGATATACTTGTTGTTGCACCATTAACGGCAAATACATTATCTAAGATTGCATTAGGGTTATGTGATAATTTGTTAACAAGTGTTATAAGAGCATGGAACCCAAGTTTCCCAATATTTTTAGCACCTTCGATGGTTAGTAGTATATATAATTCTGTGATGACCAAGAAACAGTTAAATATTATAAAGGATGAAATGCCATGGATTACGGTATTTCAACCAAGTGAAAAAGTCATGGGTATTAATGGTGATATTGGTCTTGGCGGTATGATGGATGCTAATGAAATTGTTGATAAGATTGTCATGAAATTAGGTGGATATCCAAAGGATGATGAAGAAGATGAAGAAGATGAAGAAGAAAGTGATGACGACGAGGAAGAAGATGAGGATACTAATGGTAAGGACAAGAAAATAAATATACGAAAGGACGAAACGGAGACCGATGATGATGATGACGATGATGATGACGACGACGATGACGACGATGACGATGACGACGAGGAAGAAGAACATGGGAATTAGATACAAATGAACCACGTATTGAGAATGTTATAAAAATACCTCTTGTTGTCATTGATAAATTAATAAAGTCCCGTGAGTCACTACATTCTCATATAAGCAAGACCAAAATATATATTTACGATATATAATATTACTCATTTATAGGTAATCGCAAAAAATTTCGTACCGTCAATTTATCTCGGCTCATATACAACAAAATGTGTAACAATAAGTTAACTATAAGGGTGTCTTATTATTTCGCGTTAATAGATTATAAAAGTGGAGAGATTAAAACTCGATAGAGCAAGGAGTGAAGTCCACCAAAAAAAAGGAAGTAAACAATACTAAGATACTCCTTAATACGAGAAGAATAAATAGAGGGTAGGAGTAGAACTGCTATTATTGCATCACATTTGTATTGAAAAAATCCGACCACCCTTGCTTGTCGATGTGTAATGATGATGGTGATAGAGAGTCCCCTCCGAAATGACGAAATCACCTGCTTGTTGTTCTTATTATTGCTTTTCGGTCCTGTTTCATTGGGCTCATTCTCCCTCGCTGAGCGGAGTTTACCTCTCGGGCGCGACCGCTGAGGGCACAGCAAACGGGGAAATAGAGGGTTTTTCTCAATCTACGCAAGAGTGTTAATTTTAAATAATTTGGATGAGTAATTTTCCGGTGGCGTACGGCCAACCGAAACTGATTGAATTTCTAATCTCTTGATACGGGAATGTATCTGTCGGAAAAAGGTAGAGAGAGATAAGTGTAATTTGGAATAAGAAGTATAAAAGGGGAAAGGGTGGCAAAAATTTATTGAAACTGTCAGATTATTTCTTGGTGCTTCTTTACTTCAATAAGAAAACTATTAACATACTTTACTTAGATCAAAACTATTACTGTATTGATTTTACACAACTAAAACACATTTTTTTATTGCTATAATTTAAAATCTTTGAAAACAGAGATTTTATAATATATCACACTTTTGCTAAATTACTATTTACACTACTACTATATCAGAATGTCCGAAAATCCAGAACAAACATTATCACAACAAGAACTTTCAAAGGAGACTACTCCGAGTGCGAACAAAACATCCACTATATCTTCTACCTCTAATGTATCGAATGGAAAAAGAATAACGAAAAAGATTTCAAATAAGAAAAAGAGAAAGAATATTTGTTATATGGATAATTGCTCAAATGCATCACTGAAATTTATTGGTGATTGTAATTTTTGCCATGGTCATTATTGCTCAAAACATAGAATTATGGAAAACCATAAATGCTCAGGCTTAAATACTTGTAAAGAACAAATGCATAAAAGAAATGCAGATAAATTAGATAGAGAACAAACTATAATACCAAAGATTCAAATATAATCAGGTGCACCTGTTGCCGATGTATATCTCAACATGTGTTTTATCACAAATTGAATATCTCATAGTTGCAAAAAAAAATGAAAAAGAATTCACAGTAGATTGATATCCGAGAACTCTACTCGTTCTAACCTGTTAATATTCTAATTTACCAGTTGCATTTTTTTCTTTGGATCTCTCACGTATACTATACCCTCGCATTTGTCATATAACTGACTTTTCACGAACAACTAACAATAATAATTACACACTTTCACCTCATACCATTTATAGTTATTGTTATATAATATTATATAAACTATTCATACACTAAACTAAACTAAATCGAACTAATAATACTTTTACAAATGTATCTGTCACCCGTCAGTGACAAACTGAATTTTGACGTTCTTCTATTTTTAACGAAATAAATTATCACAGGATACGGATGTCCAATATGTGATAGCGCCGTTCGTATCGTAGATTGTAGTCATCACTTTCGACGAACAGCTTTTCTTTTCTTATTCAAAATATTAAATCCGCTTTTTAACGGTCTTTCCAGTATGGGAAATTGAAACAGTACGCTCGAGGTAGATTTACAGTGATTTTATTGAAAATTTTTCCACAGAGTGACGATATCGATGACATACAGACACCTTATAAAAACAACTATTTATTTTTCATACAGTTGGATACTGCATTTAATTTTTTAAATAATACACCAAAGTAAGCAGGAATTACATTACATTACACTAGTAGAAATGGCTAAGAGACCACTAGGTTTATCCAAGAGTAATAAAGCTAAGAGAGCTAAACAAAATAATGGTACCGCTGCTAATGAAAGTACCGAAAGTAAGGAAAGTACACCACAATTGACCCTGGAGGTTGAAGAAGGTGAGGATCCAGAAGATGAATTGGTTCAATTACGTGCATTATGGAAAACTTATTTCCACGAAGAGAGACAATCTGAACAATTATTAAATGGTATCATTAATGAATGTAATTCAAAATTAATTAAATCCGATGAGGATAATTCTAAATTAGATACTGATTATTTAGCTATCTTCGCTTTTGCCTTAGTTGAATCCATATACACTGAAGATGGTTATCATTCAGAGATTCATGAATTATTTGAACGTGCTAAAGATGTTACCACTAGAGGTTTCTCACAGGATTCTAAAAATGAATTATTAAGATTAACTTTTGCAAATATATGTTTTACTAGAATTATTACAGAATATATTTCTCAATTGAAACCTGATTCTACAAGCTTGAAAGATAATACTACTGGTAAAGAAATTAATTTGTACAATTTATTAAAAGATGGCATGAATAAATTTTCTTTATATACAAAGGACTTACCAATGACATTTGAAGTATTAAATGAATTTGGTACATTATTAGAATTAGTTAGTAATTTCAATAGTTCTCGTTCAGTTGCTGAAGATGGTTTAGATAGTGATGTTGAAGAAGATGAAGAAGATGAAGATGAGGATGAAGAGAAGGCTGAAAATGTTATTCCAGTATCACATCCTCTATATGAAATCAGAACTCATGTACGTGATTTATTTGAATGGCAAAGGGTTAAGATGATTGAATTATATGAATCATTAAAATTACAAAAAAATTTAGAATCAGAATCCGAGAAATTTAAATTAAATGTTGTTACTACAATCGGTGAATTATATTTGAAAAGAGCTGCTGCACCAATGCGTAAGTTTTTAAAATTAAGATATGGTGATGATGAAGAAAATATTGATAGTGATTTATGTAAAGAATCCCAACAAGATGCAATCGATTCAATTGCTTCAGCACTGGAATATTTAAGAATGGCGCAGGATCCAGATTCAACAGATTCTTGGGTTACTGTTGCAGAGGCTTATATTGATTTAGGTAATGTTTGTGATAACGAATCTACTGAACAGGAAAATGCTTATGGTGAAGCTGAAAAATTATTACGTAAGGCTAATATTGCCGCCCATGGTAGATACGATGATGTTTTATCCAGATTTTTACAAGATCAAGCCGAATGATAAAATCTCTCGAATATATATAAATAAAATTGTATAATATTCTCAATTTTTAAAGATAGAAAATGACATCTGATCAGCCGAAGGCGGTTAAACTATTTAGAAATAATGCCAAGAAGAATAAAAAAATACGATAAGTAAGCGGAGTCTTGATTTTTTTACTAATGTCACTTCGGTATTATATGCATTTTTTCTGTATCTTTTTAAATTCCGTGGATGTCACTAGGTAGCAACGGACTGGTGAAAAAGGGGAAGACATTTTCTACTTCATAATACGGGAATGTCCCATTGACAAAGATAAGTGAACATAATTCTGTTAATCAAAATTGGGTGCTTTTTTTATTTGTATGGACTACCCATTCTGTATCAAATGTCCTTATAGTTGCACCAGAAATACTGCTATTGTTTTATTGTTTAACATATGCTATCATTTATGAAGATATCACTTACTGAGACAAAAAATTTATACATCCGTGGAATTGTCCTTTAAACAATAGCCGTCTCCAGGTGTAAAGATACTTATCATTAGCTGTTTTATCAATGAAATCATAAATCGGAGATGATCGTACAAAATGATGCTGGAGTTCATAATTCCGACAGGAAAATCTGTGCATCATTTAGGAAATTATTTCTTGCTTTCTTGGGATTCCTGAATAGGCTGTTGTAGATTTTGTTCAATCTGCACTACCTACGTTGTGCGCTGTTTTTTCTAAATGAACGATTTTCTTGAGAACATTCCATAAGTGTCATATCTTTTTCAGTCATACCATTATGTGTATCATCGATATTTCAGAGCTTTTTATTCACTCAATTTGAAATGAAGCAGCTGCACAGCGAAGTGATCCCTGTATATATCCGATTGAAACCAATATCTAAAGAATCAGAAACAAACAAACAAAACGCGTAAACAATGTTAATCAAGTTTTTGCATAATTAAACAGAACAGTATCTGCGTTTAAAATTATAGGAAACGGGCGCTTTTTACCCACCGTGCGATGCGTTATTAAATAGAGAAACTGGTTATCTACAGAGAAATCGTAGTAGGCACCCGGTTCATAAGTTATCCGGAAAGGATAGCAATTCCGTTCGACTGGGACAATATCCTCAATCCGCGGAAATGCATATATTTCTATCCTGACAACCTATTTGCCAAGTGTGTAATAAATTCCGCAGAACAATACACCTTTCAGTTTTCGGATATGGGCCGCTATTTAGAAACAATCATCAAAAACAAGGGTAAATAATCTGGGGACCACTATAATTGCGTACAATCTCCGTTCCATCTCATCTCCGTCGAGACAAAATTACGCACAACAAGAGAAACAAAAAAAGTAAATTCTGAAGATCTCTAATTTCCCGTTCGGTTGCTTTTCCCCTTTGGATCGCTGCGCGCGGTTTCACTGTCTTTCGGTAATTGAAAAAAGAAAAGAGTCAATTTGGACCTTTTTTCGAGACAGTGAGAAAGGAAACTGTTCAATTAATTGATAGAAGAAGGGCAATCCAGAAGCAAAAGAAGAATATAATGTTTAATCCCCGTTAGGTTAATTAACCATGCAATATATTGTTTACCTGAATAAAGAAGACATCTGTGGATGTTTCATTGAAAAGTTCAACAAATGCCTTAGTGCACTAAATTCTTATTCGGTACTGAACTACGTGAGAACTCTCTATTTACCTCGGTGACTTCTCTGAAATTGATCCCTTGCTGTTTTCTTTCCCAAGTACGTAATAGACAAAGAGCCAACGGAGAGAACATTGATCTTTTTGTGGGACTAAAGTTTTGGTCACTATTATTTTCTTATTATTTGTAAGAATACTCTTAGTAATATTGGTAATATATACATTTACTTACTTATGCATTGCTCACCTTTTTTACATATACTAACTTATACCGCACGGTACGTTATTGCTCAAATAATGGTTTGCACCTTTTCCATGGAGTTTTATTCATTTTAGATGTCCTTTGTCACTTTTACTATCACAAAGGAGAGGATGTGTAGGCATCTTTTCACTCCCACAACTTCATTCAGGTTTTCTGTAATATCCCCTCTGCTCTTTTTAACACAAATCCTTCTTAGTTATACTGATCTTAATTGACACCAAGACTTACATGATTCTAATGTTCTCCAGATTATATATAAAGAAATCGCTTGAATATATATATATGTCTATTAAATTAAGTATAACCACGATAACTTTCAACCAAATAGGTTTATTTTGAAAAAAATAAAAAAATAAAATTAAATAGAATAATAAAAATAAGCAATTAATAATAATATATTAAAATGTCAGAAATAGATCCGACATATTTTAATAATACAATTTCTCAATTATTAAATAGTACAGCATTAGAGGATTTATATTATCATCATGTTTCATTATATGGTGGTATGACACCAAATTTAGCATTCAATATTTGTATGATTGCAATTTGGGGTATATTATTAGCATCTCAAATAGTACAAACAATATATAAACAATATTGGTTCTCTGTAGCATTCATTTGTACAGGTATCCTGGAAGTATTAGGTTATATTGGTAGAACATGGTCACATTCAGATACATCTTTAATGGATCCATTTTTATTAAATATGATTTGTTTAACAATTGCTCCCGTTTTCACAATGGGTGGGATATATTATCAGTTAGCTAAATTATTAGAAATTTACGGTTCTAAATTTGGTCTATGGCCTCCAATTGTTTATTCTTATGTCTTTATCGCTTCAGACATCGTTTCTTTAGCTATTCAAGCCGCTGGTGGTGGTACCGCAGGTATGGCCGTTGCGGATAAGGAAAGTACCAAAGAAGGTACTCACATTTTCGTCGCAGGTTTAGCATTACAAGTCTTTTCAATGTTAATCTTCATCTATCTATGGTCAAATTTCCTTTATCAAATTTTCATTAAGACAAGAATGCAACATACAAAGACAAATAAATTTTCTTGGTCTCTATTTAAGATTCCACAAGAAGAAATTGATTATATGTATACTCCAAAATATAGAAACATGAGAGTTCCACGTAGAATTCCATTCCATTATTTTACTGTTGCGATGACAGGTGCAGTATTAACCATTTTCACTCGTTGTGTTTATAGATTAGCAGAATTATCAGAAGGTTGGGAAGGTAATCTAATCACCCACGAATGGTATTTCATTATTCTAGATGCTGTCATGATGTCAATTGCTACAATTTGTATGACAGTGTTTCATCCAGGTTTTGCATTTCAAGGACGTACAGAATCTGTTCCAATTGCGAAGACCCATAAATTTGGCAAATCAAAGAAAATCGATTCAGAGACTCCATTTGATCATGACATTGAAGCCGACGCAGATACCAATGGTGGTCATGATTTAGCTGACATTGTTGGTCACGATAATATCGATGATGATTTCGACGCATCATCTAGGAATAATACAGATTCTAACGAAAAAAATGATACCGCATATGCTATACCAATTGTAGAAAACAGCCAAACAGCAATGTCTGATAATAGTGATAATAGCAATCAAAAATCGAAGAGTAAAAAATCAAAGTTATGGCCATTTGGTAAATAAAATTAAATTTTTGTTGTTCGTTTTTCAATTTCTCATTTTACACATTTACTCATTCATCTCAATTCTGCATCTTTATTCTTTATCATCCCTTTTCTGCATTTTAAAAATTAATTTTTTTATTATTATACAACAGTACATCAAAACTCCTAATTTTAATATTAGTTTTGTCATAAAAACTTCTATTTTTGCTCAAAACTTTACGATTTCATTTTTTACGAAAAATTTCAAAATTAGTCACTATTTTGAAATTCAAATTTAAGTTCTTTTATTCCATTTCATATCTTTTAACAAGAATCCAAACCAATAATTTAATATAATACCCTATTTTGATAGACTTACAAACTCTTTTTTTTTTGAATTTTTTGAAATTATTATTTAGAATTTCTATAAATAACATATATAACAATATAGAAATAATTTTTTTAATATGACATAATAATTATAATAATTTTGAGAAAATTGTTTACAGATCTCACCAACGATTTTTATTCTATACTTAGTTGTTAAAGTTTGAGTCTAGAAAAGATTGGCTTGGTTCCATATCTGATCTTGTTACGAACATATAAACATTCATGAAGGCATTCAAGACAGCAAATTCGCTCATCATCATCATAATGGCAATTACGTAACGAGGATATTTTCGAGTATCGGGTTTGGGCCTTATCTTATGGTCTTTACCCCCAAATAATCTCAAGACACATATAGCGAATCCATCACCAGTTTTTCTCTGTATCAGACTTGCAACTAACAAATGAATTAAGTTACCTATAATACCTGCATATGGTAAAACATGTAATACAAACAACGTTTGTTTTAATGTGAATATTATTATTAGTGCATTTATGACAAAAAGAAACTGGACCACGTCAATACACATTTTGTCTTTTGTGATATTACACTATCCTATTGACAATTAATTTCGTTGAAGTAATTCAGCTTTTTAATATTTCCAACAGTCATTGTGTTAATACCTCCTGTATATGAATTATATTATTTTACACTGTGCTGTAGTAAAGAAGCAGGTCCTTGCTGCTCGAGGTTATGTAGAAATTTTCAGCAGTATCCTGGATGATTAGAAGTTGGACCGCATCTGGACCGTTTTGGTACTCTTTTTCGGAATCACAGTTTGCGAAACGCACTTTGCAAATATTATTACGGGAAATAATCTTTCAGAACAGTGTTGCCGGGAAGAAAGATCAGACTGGAACGTGTTTCCAGAACTGTCAGAATTGTTAGAACCACTTGTTGTAGCTTTGAAAACAAACAATCCACTTTCCAAATCACTTATTATGTGTGTGAAAGCTACTTAAAATTTTTTTATCAATTATTATATACATTACAAATTATAATTAAGAGGCAAACAGAAGAAAGAAGAAGGCTATATTTGATATATACATTCAGGAAAACCAGACATTTTGTTGGTTTGCATTAATAGAAGGCATCTTACAGGCTTTACTATTATGTTGATCAGATTGACTTACGGCATTATTTATCAATATCCTTATACTAACCCGTCCATTATCAACAAAGTTGTCAATATGAGGTTGAATAGACATATTTCCACTCAGAATAGGTGTTGTAGAATCAAATACTGTGTTACCAACAAAGTTACCAGTTGAAGGTTGAATAGGCCGAAGGTTTGTCAAAAAACTATAAGTATCACACACTTCCTTGGATATTTCCCCTGCTGCATGATTAGCAATAGCTCTGCTTGTGAGTTTTCTTCGTAAGATCATGCCCTCCATTACATTATCTGTAACTGGTCTGGAAATTCTGTCCGAATGTATTTTTTTAGCCTTCTTTTTAGCTTTCTTTTTAGCTTTTTCATCGTAACAGGAAACTCTTTCGAATTCGATATTAATTGAAGAATATTTTACTTTATAGTTAGGTATTTTGGTGGTCAAATTGGACAAAGTTTTATAGATAGAAGTTCTCATATTTGGCGGTAGCATCTGTGAAAGCGTGCCTACCATGGCTTGGTAATCGTCCTCTGTCACTTATTTGCTTTCATTTATGATATCAGTTGAATTTCCTAATTTTGATTAATTAGCTTGCACATTATTTGTCTAACTTTTTCCAATTTGAAAACCTATTTCTTCTAAACCATTCGAATATGGAAGTAAATCCGGGGTAAATACATGGCCTACTATTAATCTGATATCTTCATCGTTTGCATCTAAAAACACTTGCAGACGATCTTCGATCTCTTCTTTGCTGAAATCTTCTTCAATGAGGATTCGTCTGAAAGCTGATTAGATCATGTCAGATTTTTCAGAATATTCTTTATGGATATACTGTGTTATCTGTAGTTGGTGTTTACTGCACATATTAACAAAATATCTTGATATAACAACCTCTGTAAGAATTAATATATTCATGAAAAGCCAACTTCAAATCATTCACTATATTCATAAAGAATACAAATAAAGAATATAGGCGAACTATGCCAAGTTGATTTTTTATGATGAGTGTTCCGAATTTATAAAATATGACTACCTTATTATAAATCCTTCTAGTCAGCCACTCAGCACAACACTAAATCTGTATTTTTAGAACAATATAAAGCTCATTATTTTTTTTCTTTCCAAATTTACTATCTAGAAATTCTATGAACAACGTATATAATATTTAAGAAATATTTTTTTTAATGTGACATAGCAATTGGAATAAACCTGAAAATTACTTACAGGTCGGAATGAAGCTATTTATCCTAACCACTCTTTTAAAAGTACGTTTTACTTTCTGCTTGTCTAACCCCATTTTTACTCTCTCTACGTGATACATACCAATTCATCGTTGCTGTAAAAGCACTGAATTCATTGATCAAAAAAGAAATTATGCAACAATAATATTCCCTAGTAAGAGAAACATTTAACGGACCTGTTATGGGTTCAAATACCCTCATGATACATATAGAATAATCCTCACCAGTTTTTCCGTGGATGAGACTAGCAACATATAAATGAATTATAATAGCCACTATACCTGCGTATGGTGGAACACGCAGTGTGTACGATGTACATAATGTCGATACCAGTAGCAGAATAGCCGAGAAAATAAGTAACGTGGAGGAATCAATATACATATCGATATTTGTGATAGTATACTATGTTATTGACAATTGGTTTCGTTAAATTGGTTCTAGATCTTGAATACCCCAACAACCAATAGAAAATGCTCTTTTTATATCTGTTACCTTGCTTTACAAAACAATTATGTAATGAAGCAGATCTATGCTTCTCGATGCAACATAAAAATTTCTGGGCGCTCCTTTTTCTAGGCACTGTGCCCCCAAAGGAAAAGCAATTATATGAAATCCAGGAGATAATGACTAACCCGTACATAAAATACAACTCAATGGTCAGTTAACTACTGACATAACATTAATATAGATGTCATCCTTTTATCTTAGAAAAAAAATGAGTTACATAACTTGATATATAGACGAATAGTATCATGCAATTGAAGACATTCGCTTTTCATTCAGAGTAACCTCGAATTCGGGGGTTCTTTCTCTCTCTGATTGCTTTTGTCTTCTTGCGTATATTATCATATTCATTACGAATGTGGTCACTACAAAATTTTTCACCATTTCACTAATGAGATCACGAGAACATCCCCAACTCCAGAAAGATGGTTCCAATTTACCTGTCGTTAGTGAATAGTCTCTCACTACATTATTACCGTAACATTCACCAGGCCCATCATCTGTGAATAGAATAATTAATAACATTAATATGACAGAGGCAATCCCTGCATAAGGTGGAACTTTTAACTTGTATGAAGTAATCAATACTGCTACTGCAGCTGCAATTCTTCCAATTAATTGTGTATAAAATTTATCGAAAATCATAATGATATATAGTGTTAAAGTGATTCGTATACAACTATTTTGCTAAAGACAGAAACATTATTTCTTTTATCTAAATAAGAAGAACTATTATCTTTTCTTTTGTACAACTGTTTTTTATGATATTGTATTATAGTGGAACATCCCTGCTCTTCTCGATGCAACCTAAAAATTTCAGACATACTTTTTACGTCAATGGGCAATACCAAGTGTTGCTCAGAAAAAAAGATGTATACCAAGGTTCAAAATATATTTGAAATATATGCAATAGATGGTAATGTTTCATCAACTGTATGTTTTATTATATCATTATATCATATATACTTAATTACTTTAAACCTTTTCATTGACGTCTTTCTCTAACTCTTGTTGTCTCTTCAAATTCTTTTTTCTTCTATCCTCTATATGCGAATTAAATAAAAGTGAAAGAAATGCCATGTTACTGAACATACCGCTTAAAAGCTTACGAGAACATTCCCATGATCCAGGTGGAGTTTTCAATTCACCATTTAATAGTGCAATTTCATCCATGGTATCATGTTTGAAACACATGCTAATAGGACTTCCTAGACAATACCCAGTAATTACATAAATAAAGGTAACTAAAATGATTCCATAAGGAGGAACACGTAAATGGTATGAATGGATACATTCACCTATTAGGAAGAGGACGTCTAGAACAAATATTATATTTTCTTTATTCATTGTGATTGTTATATAAAGATGATTTATTGAGAAATTCTTATACTGAATAAACTTAAAGGACTTTTTCTTAAGTTTTGAATAACGTAGTTTGAAACTGTTGCAGATTCCGACAATCTTGTAATTATATATTAACTTCTCTCCTGGGAGAGTCTATTCGATGCAACAGAAAAGTTTTTCCAGTGACACTCCTTGGTTTTCCGCGTATGCTGCACATTTACCGAAAATAGAAACTCGTTGATGCACAATTGCGCAGTTGTTCCGAGACACCTCGGATCACCGGTTAATGTGTGTTGCACAGTGAGTAGGTTTTTATCAGAGATTGTGGTAAATAAACACATAATTTAAGGTAAACTGCGTTAAAAAATATTATCAGAAACAATGAAGGGTGGTAAAACTGGAGAATGTCTCAAGTTTCTTAACTTTAGTCTCGCATTGGTCTGGTATTGTGATTCCTATATCTCTATACCAGTCTGAATATATATATTACTGATTAAATATGAATACTGCGTAATCTACCGGTTCTGCGAAATCAATTTCGCAAACAAGTACTACAATTGCAAATAGCTTAGAATGTTGTTCTTCTTTCCTATTCACCTATCAAAACTGCGGTTCCTTAATTTATTAACGAACATCTGTCTCGTGTCTCATTCACCGCTCCACCACTGTTCAAAATAAATTTTTTGTATGTAAATGAATCCGCGATGAGAAGTGAAAAATTTTTGTTTACGTAAAATACATAGATTGAGGCAAACGACTTTGCAAGTGAAATTCTTGGACATACAAGAGACAGTACCTTCATCATACAATCAAACTTGGGAGCTTCTAATTTACAGAACAAGAAGCAGAGACTACCCGTATCACAACAACTGTTAAATTATGGGTGTTCCTTCATTTTTCAGATGGTTATCCAGAAAATACCCAAAGATTATATCACCGGTAATTGAAGATCCTCCACAAGTAGTAGATGGCGTTACATTACCATTAGATTATTCAGCTGAGAATCCTAATGGTGAACTAGATAATTTATACTTGGATATGAACGGTATTGTTCATCCTTGTTCTCATCCTGAGAACAGACCACCTCCAGAGACTGAAGATGAAATGTTATTAGCGGTCTTTGAGTATACTAATCGTGTATTAAATATGGCTAGACCACGTAAAGTGTTAGTAATGGCTGTCGATGGTGTTGCACCTCGTGCTAAGATGAATCAACAAAGAGCTCGTAGATTTAGAAGTGCTAAGGATGCAGAGATTCAAAATGCGGAACGTGAAAGAGAAATTTTACAAAGAGAAAGCTATGGTGAAATTATTGATGATTCAATTAGGAATAAGAAAACTTGGGATTCAAATGCTATTACTCCAGGTACTCCATTTATGGATAAACTAGCAGCTGCTTTACGTTATTGGACAGCATTTAAATTAGCAACTGATCCAGGTTGGAAAAATTTACAAGTTGTCATTAGTGATGCTACTGTTCCAGGTGAAGGTGAACATAAGATTATGAATTTCGTTAGATCTCAACGTGCAGATCCCGAATATAATCCTAATACAACTCATTGTATCTATGGTTTAGATGCAGATTTAATTTTCCTAGGTTTAGCTACTCATGAACCTCATTTCAAAATTCTGAGAGAAGATGTCTTCGCTCAAGGTAATGGGAAACCAAAGAAAAATAATAAAAATAATAATACTTTTGCCCCCAGAACTGAAGAAGAGAAAGAAGAAATTTCACAGGAAGAAGCTAAGAAACCATTCCTTTGGTTACACGTAAGCGTATTGAGAGAATATTTAGCAGCTGAATTATGGGTACCAAGACTACCATTCACATTTGATCTAGAAAGAGCCATCGATGATTGGGTGTTTATGTGTTTCTTCTGTGGTAATGATTTCTTACCTCATTTACCAAGTTTAGATGTTAGAGAGAATAGTATTGATATTTTGTTAGATATCTGGAAAGTTGTGTTACCACAATTAAAGACATATATGACATGCGACGGTAATTTAAATCTAGAGTCTGTTGAAAAACTTTTGGGACAATTAGGTGCTCGTGAACCAGATATCTTCAAGACGAGACACACTCAAGAGATTAGAAAACACGAAGCTATGCAAAGAAGAAAACAAAATAGAAATGGTAACTTATCAAAGGGACAAGACAGACACCCAACAAAGATCACTGAACAATTACAAATGTACGATACTTCTGGCAATCTAGCTAAGGGTTCCTGGAACTTAACAACTCATGACATGGTGAATTTGAAGAAAGAATTAATGTTAGCAAACGAAGGTGATAAAGATGCAATTGCAATTATTAAAGCTCAAAGTGATAAAAACAATGAATTAATGAATAACATTACCGATGAAAAGATGGATGAAATTGTCTCTGAAGCCAATGCTAACAACCGTTCTGCAGCCGATATTCTAAGAAAAAAATTAATGGCTAAGAAACATATTTTAGAAGAAGAAGAGGAAGAGCAGGTTAAAGAAGAACGAGAAGAAGGTGTCATGACCAAGAAACTGAAAACTGAACAAGATAATTTAAAAAACGAGATTAAATCTGAAGTTGAAGCTGAGAATGATGAAGATGAAGATGAAGATGAAGAAGATGAGGACGAAGATGAGAGCACCGATGATAAAGAGACTGCAACAGAAATCATTTCTAATGGTGATATTCAAAGTGGTATCGTGGACACCAATGAAGCCGTCAAACTATATGAGCCAGGTTACATTGAAAGGTATTACAATGCTAAATTCCACATCGAATCTAAAGATATAAACACAGTTAGAAAAGGTTTAGTCAAAGCTTACATCGAAGGTGTATCATGGGTTTTACGTTATTATTATCAAGGCTGTGCTTCTTGGACTTGGTATTATCCATTCCATTACGCTCCATTTGGTTCAGATTTCACTAATATTACTGATATAGAGGTCAAGTTTGAATTAGGTGAACCGTTTTTACCTTTTGAACAATTAATGAGTGTTTTGCCTGCTGCTTCTGGTCATACATTACCTGCCATTTTCCGTCCATTAATGAGTGATGAAGATTCTCCTATCATTGACTTCTACCCAAAAGATTTCCCTGTCGATATGAATGGTAAAAAGATGCCATGGCAAGCCATTGCATTACTGCCATTTATTGATGAAAAAAGACTGCTGGAAACTACTCGCGCACAATATCCAAAATTAACAGAGTCTGAAAAGTCCAGAAATGTTAGAAATGAGGATATTTTACTTATAAGTAATAAAAATGTCAATTATGAGAACTTTTTAAAGAAATTATACGAACCAGAATATGCTACAAATCAACCATTGAAGTTTGGTCACTTCAAGAGTGGTCTAAGCGGTATAGTTTCAACAGATAAAGAAGGTTTCAATTTAAACGATAAACTAATATGTCCAATCTCTGAAGGCTCACTTCCAGAACTGTCAACTAATTTATTCTTGAAGATGTCCTTTGAATTCAACCCATTAGTTGTACCAAATAAGTCTCTTATCCTTAACGGATACATTCCACCAATTCAAGCATTAGATTCATATGATTTGGACTCAATAATGTATAAATATGGTAAAAATAGCTATGATCGTAATAGAAACCGCTTCAATGACAGCATGAGAGACAATATAATTAAAACAGGTCCTAATGGAAGCACTCAATATAAGCCAAGAGCAGGTGGTTATCGAGCATTTTTCTATTTTAACCAACAACAAAATAACCAGAACGGAATTCAGTACCAGAACTCCAGCGGTGTTAATCATCAAGAGAGATCAGGATATAACAGATCCAACAACGGTAACAATTACAACCGTGGATACCACAACAGTAATAGTTATAACCAAGGGAATAATTATAATAATAACGGAAATTATAGCCGTGGCAATAATTATAATAACAATGGCAGAAACAATAGTAATAATAGGGGTGGTTACAATAATAGGAATAACTATGGAAACCAAAGGGGAGGATATAACAGTAGTTACAACCACAGTAATAATTCAAGGTTCAATCAAAATAACAGAGGCGGAAATGGTCGCCGTTACTAAACAGTAACTTTAAGTAACTAAATATCTTATTTTTATATTAGTAATTATGTACACCTATGACGGCATTTAAGAATAAGAACTCTTTATCTATTCTAATATATTACTAACCTCTAGTGACCATCAAATGAGAATATATTTTCAACTTTATTAGGAATGAGGAATACGCTTTGTATATATGAGTCTTTGCGTTATAATTGAGAATGAACAGTATTGACTTACTAAATCATTTCCATGTCCATATTATATAAGAAAGTGTCCTACGGTGAGATAGTCGTAATAAAGTTAAGGAATTCAATCAATTTACATCATAATTCACTATGTTGTACATGAACAATTATAAAACATGCAATTACAACTATATTAATTGTATAAAGATTCATTACAAGTACAGTAATAGAGCTATGTCTTTCTCTAACGTCAGTCAATACTTCCAGTTACGGCGTGAATTTTTCTGTCCCAGTTGTCATTTCTACAATAAAATCAGAAAATTCAGTAAACGTAACTGGCTTACTGAGCACACCAGAGGTTGTTCAGAATAGTGAACGTTAGACATAATTATAAATGTATGATTGTGACGGAATTTGTTAGATAAAAGATTTACATGAATAATATATAATATGATAAGAATAAAAAGATAATGATTAATAAATTTGATAATGTTCAATATTTAACGGTCTTAAAGAAGAAAAGAAAGAATCTGGAACCATGCATGACTTCTACAATGCTAGTATTAGAGCTTTATAATCACTACTAAATCCAATGTTATATAAAAGAAACAGATTTTCATTTAATGAAATAATTGTTCTCCTAAAATAATTTTTATATTATTTCTAACTGTGTCGCAGAGAAGATGAGACGAAATATACGATGATGAATTAATAAAACATTTTGTGCACTAATTTTTAAGAGTTCAATTCTAAAAATTCAATTAAATTACTATTGGAAAGCAGTACTTTTGGGATTAACACCATGTATTCTTTGTTTGCGCAATAATTATCTTTGCTATTATTAATAAATAAAGTATTCTTGTTTGAGACAATCTTGTG
>JAXQGP010000499.1:0-17435 GCA_037040125.1 Kazachstania sp. M6911
CAAGAAATCTCAGTAATTGTCCCGTCGGCTATTCAGTGAGCTATATGAGAAAAAGAAAGGACAAATAAGAACTTGTGAGAAGCCCACAGAAAGAAAGAATAGTGGCGAAATATTTCTTAGCCAAGGACACACTGAGCCTACTGCTACACATAATGTTTTTTTTTGGGGGGGGGGGGGGGGGGGGGGGACAGGAAGGAACATCGAGGTAACTAAACTGTGTTGAAGAATGAAATAAGGGGCGCTTACACTTCCTTCTTGGTGGGAAAATTTATAAAACGCATTCCTTTTTTACTATTCATGTGCGTAACGTATAGTGAGTATCGTATGTAATCGGGGATGAAAATGGCATTATTTTATCCTGCTTTATGAACAGGGTCCGATAATATGATATGATGTAATGTAATGATATAGAATAGAGTTGTATAGATTATTATAGAATTCTAAGTTTGTTTAATGGTGTGGTAATATAAAAAACCTTGTTCACCTTTGATTGGTAAAGTGAATGTATCGAATATTCAATGTACTTCTCATCGCCTTCTAGAAATTGATGAACGTACCTTTGTCATTTCCTCGGCAATTCTCATGTATGTTGATGGCATGGCATTTCGTTGTCTTCAGAGAATGACGGCTAATCACAACAGAAGAAAAAATAGGTCTGACATTTTCCGCTTCTGTTGTGTTCCAGATTACTTCCACTATCTTGATACTTCCAAAATATTCTTCTTACCTCATTTTGGCACTATGTGTAGGTTTTTATATAATGTACTTTCTGTTTATCTGACACATATTTTCCAACAGGGTCCAATAACGTAAGAAAGACATATTAGTGCAACCAGTTTTTAAGTTTCACAATGGTTTGGAATTCAAATTTATGAAATTTATATAATATCGGCTATATGAATTCAATCGAATAATTACACCAGTTTAGATTACCTTATTATTCTTGGTGATATATAGATATATATATATATATACGACGCCGTGTATAACGATATGCATATACTTTTATCACTTTCCACGACCTCTGTATGGTAACGTTTTTGCGTAATAGCAAAATTAATCAGACTGACAAAAACGGAATTTTTATTCAAATCGCGAGCCTGCCTTCTACGTAAATATTTTACTGCACAGAAATCAACAAAGAAAAAAGGCGTATTTTTCGTCCACATAGTTAACAAGTTTGTTCAGTGGTTTTTTTATTTTTAAAATTTCTTGATCTTGTAAACAATTGCATAATTTTTACAAAATAAATAAATCTTAGAGATATATATTAATTGATCTGAATATATATTTTGGCAAGTTATCTTTTCTTGGTTTCTAATTGAAAACTGAATCAATACAACAATAATAATAATACAAATATGAGTACACAAGCTTCGAACGTATCTATTAAAAAGGAAGAAGTTAATGGTGTCCCTTTCCCACCAATTCCAAATGGTTCATCAAATATAGAAACAAATTCAACCGAAAATCAATCTATCAAGAATAACAATGATAATGATACTGAAGAAGAACCACAAATCAAACAAGAATCTAATGGTAATGAATTACCAACTACACAAGCATTAGATTTAGATAATACTACAAATCAAATTAATTCATTAAATATAAATGAGGGACAAATTTTACCTGATCAACCTGATATTAAAATTATTAATCGTCAAATTAATGGCTATGTCGGTTTTGCTAATTTACCAAAACAATGGCATAGAAGATCAATCAAGAATGGTTTTTCATTAAATTTATTATGTGTTGGTAAAAATGGTATTGGTAAGACAACCTTAATTAATTCTTTATTTAACGAAAATTTTGATATTAAGGATAATAACAATAATGGTATAATACCTGAAAAACCATTAGATTTAGCTACAGAAGATGAAAATGGTAATGATATTGACGAAGGTTTACATTCAAATGTTAGAATTGAAACAATGACAAGAACAATTGAAGAAAACGGTGTAAGGTTAAAATTAACTATTGTAGATACACCAGGTTTTGGTGATGCAATTGATAATACTAATGCATGGGAGCCAATCATCAAAGAAATCAATTCAAGATATGATCAATATTTAGATGCAGAAAATAAAATTAATAGAAATTTAAATGATGATAATAGAATTCATGCTTGTTTATATTTCATTGAACCAACTGCTCATTGGTTAAAACCAATTGATTTAGAATTTTGTTCAATGATTCATGAGAAATGTAATTTAATTCCAGTTATTGCTAAATCTGATATTTTAACAGATGAAGAAATTTTAGTCTTCAAGGAAAGAATTAATAAACAATTTTTGGAAAGAAATATTCAAACTTTTAAACCACCTGTTTATAAATTAGATGACAAAGAAACCGTTGACGTTGCAAATAAGTTATATGAAAGTTTGCCTTATGCTGTTGTTGGTTCTAATGATTTTGTTAAGGATCCATCAAACTCAGAAAACACTATTAGAGGTCGTGAATATCCATGGGGTATTATTGAAGTTGAAAATGAAAAACATTCTGATTTCATGTTATTACGTGATCTTTTGATTAAACAATATTTAGAAGAATTACATGAAAGAACTAATAACGTTCTTTATGAACATTATAGATCTGAAAAATTAATTAATCTAGGTATTAAACAAGATAATTCTGTATTTAAAGAATTTGATCCAAATATGAGACAAGAAGAAGAGAAGAAATTACATGAAGCTAAATTATCAAAATTAGAAGCAGAAATGAAAAATGTTTTCCAATTAAAGGTTTCTGAAAAGGAGAAAAAATTACAAAAATCTGAAACTGAATTATTTGCTAGACATAAAGAAATGAAGGATAAATTAACTAAACAATTAAAAGCGTTGGAAGAAAAGAAACATCAATTAGAAATGTCTATACAGAGTCAAGCTCAATCTTCTCCAGCTCAACCTAAAAAGAAAGGTTTCTTAAGGTAAGAATGTACACGTGTAATTATAAAATATACTATTATATTTATAATATAAGTTAAGGGACCCCAATGACAACTAACCAAAATAAAATCATCAAAAAAAAGCTACAAAAAAATAAGGAATAAGTCAAATATCCACGTTTGTATTCCACAATTAAACAATCAATCATGCAATGAAGCAATATATAAATATCTATGTATAATCAATTTTAAAATCTCAATAGATAACAATGTCTACAATTCAACTCAAAGTTGTAAGTTAGTTAATGGATTAGCTCCTCGTCGTGAACTCTGGTCGTTGTGACCCAATGTATGATGACTATCAACAGTTCCCCGAAATGTTCACTTTCTAGTATAATCATCTCTTCGAAGTTCGAACTGTTCTACATATTCAGTCACTATTGTATTCTCTAAATTAGAATTGGTGTTTTCATGGCGCGACCTCTGTTTCAGGTAATTAGAATAATGAAAATGTCCGCGACGCGTAAAGATTGGTTTACAAAGGTAATGTTAAAAAGAAAAGAAAAGAGAAAAAAGAAAGCATTAGTCGATGGATGTCATATTTGAGGTATAACATTATTTTTTTCTTTTGTCGTAACTTAAAACAAATAAATATTTAGATGTTTATATTAAGAGTACTTCCAATTAAGTTATAGATAAACCCAATTGCACAAATTTCGCTAAGGAAGTTATTTGATATATCGAAATATAACCCACGACTATCTGACAATTCTGGCTAAGAATATTAAATAAATATATATAAACAAACGCAATGCCATCTCAGGATACAAAATATAGAGACGAGATTGCCCAATATTATTTAAGATTAACAAATTTTAAACAGGTTACTAATGATGGTTCGCAAAAAAATAATACAAGGACAAAACGTGCAGCTAAGGCAAGGTCAAAACTATCGAGTCTATCAACAAGACAATTTTATGAGTTAAATGTTGACGTTAATGATGAATTATCTAGAAGAATTAATGAAGAGGACACAAACTCAATCACACTAAATTTAATGGATAAGGATAGCACTGAAAAGCGTAATAATGCCAGAAAAAAACTTGCTGCATTGACTGATGCAAGATTCGATGAATTGGTCAATGATTTAATTTCAGAAATTGAATTAAGAGGAATGAATGATGTCAATCTAGCAGAAAATGGTGAACAAAAACTAAATGATGGAACTTTAATATCAAGTTTTAATGCTTCAGATATAGAATCTGCCCCTCAGGATGAAAATAATGAATCAAAACCTGAAACCAACCTTGAGACTTCAGAGATTGAGGACTTGAATGAAAACCCTATCGCATCTTCGGTTGAAACAGAAGTCAATATTCTTGCCAAGAGTTCGAGTGTTGAAAAAAGTATAGATGCTAATGTATTGAAAGTGCATGATACACGAAGTAGTACAGATGAGACATCTGATGATAATAATGGAAAAGAGTTGAATGATGCCCCAGTTATTACAATAGGAGTGGATGAAATTGGAACCCCAGATGCGTTTTTCCAATCTTCACATATCATACCAGTCAAGGCATCGATTAACTGGTCTGAAGATGAAGATTCAGAGGAATCCCCTACAAAATTAGATCAAAGAAGTACTGTTGGTATGGATGGTCCTATTGATGATGAGATAACCGAAAACGATAAAAATCTTATTTCACAAGCAACAGAGAATTCTTCTTACATTGATTTATTGGAAGAAAACAAGAAATTAAAGCAAGAATTGTACTTATCGAAATTGAAACAGGATGATACAGTCGCAGCTACATATTCCAATAGCAACAAAATTGATATGAAGATTATGGAAAAATATATAGATAATGATCTAGGAAGCGTTCCAATGCATTTAGTTGAAAAATTCCATGAAACGATTAACTATTTCTATAAATGTATCAATGAAACTGATAATATTTCCAAGAACCAAGAGAATGTGCAGGATTCTCAGGACACTATATTATTTAAAGTAATCTTCCAAATATCTAAAATTGTGTCTCAAATTGTTGAACTAGTTGATATTCCGATCTTTAAACAGGAAATAATTTTATTAAAAGCAGCTATTTCTCAAGGTATTACATCAGTTCGTTATTTCTCTATTTATGGCGATCTTTTACCAAAATTAACCATTCATGCGGCAATTGCAGATATTTCGTTTGCTTTTTGTAATTTAATTAAAGTCACTAAATTAAAGATTGATCCAACTTTATTCCCACATTCTATCCTATCTGGTATTCATGGTACACCTGCATCTAAATTTCAATTTCCAACTACTATATTAGATCACCATAGGGATGAAAAATACGACGATGATGATAATGGAATTTCAGTCGGTAAACCATTAAAATTAACAAGAAACTTACAAAATCATCAAGTGAGCTCATTAGAGACACCATCCAAAATAAGGACACCGAATAGAAATCCAAGTAGAAGATCTTCACAAAGATCATCATATAGAAAATCTAGTAATTCTGATAAATATAAGAATAGATCCTCAATGAATTCAAGTAGAAAGGAACCAAATGCCAATATTATAATTGAATCAGATCAAGATGATTTTGATTTTAATAAGACACCAACAACGATGCAAAGAAATTATTCTGAGAATAGCACATCACAATCTAATAATAATGGCAAAAATGTAAGGAGTAATGGTTCTAACAGATCATCTGTGATTTCAAATGGGGCAAATTCAAGATCTTCTTCCATATCTAGAAAAAATTCAAAAAGATTATCAAAGGGTAAATGGAGAAATCGTAAAAGTAAAAATAATAAAAATAAAGAAAAGGGTCAAATAGATGACAAACCAGTGGCAAACTCACCTGATCCAACGAAGACATCGAAGAAATCGGCAAGAAGATTTGCTGATAAGATTAAGACATTCGGTAATAATAATAGTTTAGGTTTACGAATGATGACTCATGAGAAGACAAGTAAAGTTAAATAAGAGCTGTTAGACGGTTAAATAATGGACACGTACCTATATATTGGGTAAAAATAAGTATATAATATGTAAACATAATAATCGATGTGTTGATAAAAAGAAAAGTTTTTTTAATTTTTTAATCTGTATGAATAGAATAGCACAATGTATCTTATTAATTTATTAATTGTATTTACAGTATCGTTTATATATAAGTGACTTTTCTTAATGATTATTATACAGAAAAGGCTATTACATTTTATGATCGTTTCTTTGTTGAATATTGTATACCTATATGGAAATTTTTAGTTCATTATGTGGTTATGAGAATGTATGAATGAGTAGAAATATTGTAAAAGTATCTATTTTGAAGCAATATTTATTAGAGATAATTCATTATTTTTATTTAATAAGAAATCATCGACGTATAATTTTGCAACTTGTGGACCGTTAACAGTTATAATTGCACCAATCAAAGAATTTAAAGTAGTTTGTAAGATACGATCCTCACCATTAAATTTTGCATCCTTTTTACCATCTCTCATTTTCCAAAAACAAATATCATCAATTTTAGCCAATTTAATTAATTTTGTAATATTTGTTGATGAAATTAAATTTTTATTATCAAATTTTCCTAAATTATTAAAGTTTAAACCATTAATTGAATTATTTGTTAAATTTGATCCATTATTTAAAGAATAAATTGATGCACGTAGTTTTAAAAAATGTGAGCCTAACATAAATAATTTTTCATTATATGGTACTTTACCATGAGCAAAAGATTTATGTGTTAAACATTGTAAAATTAGATCATCAGATAAATTAATATTATACTTATCGAATTTTAATACCGAACGAATTTTATCTTGAATTAATTTATTATCAATAGATTTATACTTTATACCTATTGGATTCTTCATATATGATTCAGGATCTCTTCTAATACCACGGATTCGTGAACCATTATTTAAAAAAGTTATATTTCTTGTTGAAATTTTATTAATTGTGTTGTATCTAATTATTTGACGTGGAAACATTATTGATCCTGTATGTATGTTATTGAATTTCTTGTTTTTTTTTATATATACAATATGTTGGTAGGTAATTTAGTATTAACAAAGTGAATAGAAATAATGGAATGTAAAAGATATTTTATAACGTGTTGAACTTTAAAGATCTCGAGAATAACAATTAGAATGATAGGATATTGGTCTTTTCTTCTTAAAATCTTATAGAATCTTATCTTTACTATATACAGGTATGACACTATTTAATAGACAATAAGTTTATTTCAGGGAATCAATATCTTGTTGTTGATATTTCAGTGTTGAGTGTGTCTTCTTTTAAAGTTGCTTCTCCCTTAGTCTATGTTAATTTGTTTTGTCAATCTAATTATTTTCATTTGAATTTTTCGGTGAATTCGTTTGTCCTCTCTTAATTTATCCAATAAAACAAATCTCACATAGTCCATAAACTTTCGGCCGAAATTTCAGAGGGAGAAGGGCAAAAACAGAAAGAATGAGAATGAGGGTAATTCACAGTAATAATCGTAATAAAATTATAATAACTGTTAATTAATTAAATTAATATATGGACGTTAAATTTGCAATAGCAATGTGTCGTATTTAATGATTTCGGAGTTCTATTTACTATTTAATGTATGTAAGTAAATATAACTGTAGCTGTACGTAGGATAACAGATTGCAGTGGTGTTTAGGCGTTTATGTGTGTTTGTAGGTCGTGTCTTATCACAAAGTGATTTTTTAAGGGAGAGTGTACATAATACAAAAAATATGTCATGGTAATTATTTTGTGGAGTGTGCAGACAGCTTTGTAATTAAACATAGCAATAGTTACACTAATAATAATAGCAGTGATTGTGATTGTAATTTTTTGTAACAATGGTTTTCTAAGGTTTGTAAACTCCCCTTGGTTCCATTCTGATAGGAAATTGAGTTGACAGTAGAACGCAGCCAATGGCAGCTAATGGTGGTTGCGTATCTTGTAACAGTGGTGAGCAAAAATTAAATTATATAAATGTTTTTTTCTTACATAGTTATGACAAATTTCTTAAGTTTTATTCGTATAGAATTTTAGAATGAGTAACTAATTTTAAAGTTGTTAGTAATAATTGCAGTAAACTTTCTAAAAATGAATGATAATTACAACTTATATAGTCAAATCGACCGCGACATATACAATCTTCCATTTCAAAATTATACAATGAATGGGATTAGAAGTAGTTTGGAACAAGAAAATTACGATATTTGTGGAGATTATGCAAACAATAATAATGATGACGACGACGATGACGATGACGTTTGTAGTGTCAGTTCAGGGATACAAGATGATACTCCATCAGGAGTAATTTCATTTTCTTCAGAATCTGAATCATCCTCCAATCCTGAACCCGTTAATGAGAATAATAGTGATGATAATTATAATAGCAGTAGAAGTAGTAATAGTAGTAGTAATGATGAAGAAGCAGGCATTATCGATAATAATATTTTAGAGAGCAATGCTATTGAAGAAAATAATAACAATAAAAATAGTGATGACAACAATCGTAACAGTAATAATGACCACGATAGTAGCTGTAATAATGATAACAATGGCGATAACCAAGAGAGTAGTTGTGACACCAAAATACATGAAGGTAAACAAAGAACTGAATTTCCAAACCCTAAGGAATTACATGAGCGAGGAACCCGTTTTATAGTTTGTGAAGTTGATGAACAGTCCCCTGCTAGAATTTCTGTTACAGATACAAATATTTTTTCAATAAAACGTGCGTTAAACAAATACAAAAATAGTAGATGTCAACGAATTCAAGTTACTCTATCAGATCCATCTGCAAAAGTAGTTAAAGGAACTAATAAAAGAGTAAATTTAAGTGAATTGGATTTCCTTGATCAACCTATAACATATATATTAGAACAGCCTGATTCAAATTCATTCGATAGAGTTGGTACAGTCCTTGAAAAATATGAAAGTAAACTTAAAAATAGGGAATTAGATAACATTGTTACAACAACGGAGCAAGAAAATGAAAATGAGATTATTAATAACATTAAATCTGTCATTTTCAATATTTACGATAATCTAAGTTATTACCTTTCTGAAGAACTTGTAATTCTAAGTTTATGTGGTTTGGTTGTGTCATTTATCTATTTTGTAATAATTCCAATTTTTGTATCATTATTGTGGAAGTCATCTGATATATCATATTATCAAAATATTAAGTTTTTAAATCAGGATGCAACGGAATTGCTTAATAACGAAATTCCTAAAGGTAAATTTATTGTTGATTTTGATAATATGATTGCAATACCATATCATGGAAACTTAATTGGGTATAATTATGAACAAATTAAGGCAAGAACAATTAATTTATTCGATAAATCATTTAAATTAATATCCAAAAAATATGACTCAAATTTTGATAAAACTAGAAATTTCCTTAAAAATATTTTTTCAAAGTGTAAATTTGAGCAACATAAATTCCATCAAATTATTTTGGAAAAAGAACAAAAAATTTCCACGAAAATAATTAAATTAATCCAACATGCTTTCGATGATTAGACATGCATATGTCATAATTCTGTTTTTTGTTTTGCTTCCTCCACATTTTTTTCTTTTTTCTAAATAAAATTACGTATCCATTTATTTTATACTTTAAACGTTATATTATGTTAGCTTAAACTTTGTTACATTTATACTTTTTTCTCGACCAACTTCAGATATACCGTCACATCTCTCTCTGTTGCGGTGAGTGTGTCATTAAATGTATAATGCAACTTTTTTCCCTTGACAGCTGCATGAAACGCACTATGTACGAAATATTTTCTATTGAATATATTGCATTCTACGAGATAATAGTGCTCCAATGAATCCGAAAACGCTGTCTTTCTGCCTTAAAATTTTCGATACATTATTTGCGTAGTAGAGAAAGCGAAAAACACTTTTTTTTTTTTTTTTTTTTTGGAAGGAGAGAAATTTCATTTGGAATAGGAACCCGTTTCGCATTATTTGAAGAAAAGAAAATTAAATGAGAAACAAGAGTTAACATTTTGATTGAACGAGGATTTCTATTAAACAAATAATCAAAAATTTAGTTAATTTTAGCATATACTAAAGTATTCAATAATATATTACTTTTTAATTACTCTTAATAATTTTGTCCCTAAGTAATTAAGAAAATTTAAGGGTTTTATTAAGTACGATATTCATATATCATTAAACGACATAATTAATTAGTTAACTATTAGACAGGTTTACGTCTATTATATTTTCTTACTTTTTTATTTTGTTTGATTTATTAATAGTTCTGTTGTTATTTCTTTAAGATTGATCCAACTTAAAGTTTGATTTGATTAGACATATTTATTCGCTTTGGTGTTAAATTGTTTTTTTTCAAACAGTATCACATTTTTTTTAATAAAGATAAAATAGTAAGAATAATTTCCCCTAACAACAGCATAAACAGTTAATAATTTGCATTTTGAAATATCATTGAACATAAGAAAGGTTATTAATAAACTCGTAATACAAAAAGTTACAATTAAATTATTTATTTATTAGAAAAGGGGGATTTTCAAAACAAGAAATATTCAAATAATTACATCATATTTATTATGCCGAATCCAGATACGACATTATCCACAAGTGGTAAAAAACAAGATATTATTACTCAATCGAATAAATCTATAAATGATTTATCAATAGATAGTAATAATACAAGTGTAAGTAATCGTGGAGGTAATACTGATTCTTTAAGTACAAACACAATTAATGCGACAAATACGAGTTCAATAAATCCCACACCTACGCAGGTACGTCCAATAGATGTGGTGGTATCAGTTTATCAATATAAGACTTCTAATAATGGTGCATCAAGTAATATTAAATTACCGTTCCAACCTGGTGAAACAATATACGTATTAAACAAGACAAGTTCAGGTTGGTGGGATGGTTTTACAATGGATGAATCGAATAATAGTAAAATAACAAGAGGCTGGTTTCCTCAAACTTATGTACGTCCATTAAATGATTTATTTACACATCCTAGAAAATCAACTTCAAATTCCATTAAAAATTCAAGACGTGCAAGTTATGCAAATGGGGATGTTTTATTACCAAATAGTTCAACAACTACAAATAGTAATACAATAAATAATGCATTATTGGGATTACCTCCATCAGGAAATCGAATTAGAAGTAAAAGTAGGAAAAACAGTTTAAATTTAACATTCCCAAGTAAAATTATGCCACTTATAACAAATAATAATCACGCATCATCATCGTCACCATCACAAAGTAATTTAGTCAATGATAATACCCAAGTCGATCCATTACAGCCAGCTACTGTTTCAAGTTATCCAAGTATTCCATCAGTGCTGTCCAAAAAGCAATCGAAGGCGACGATACGGAATAGTAGTTCCATTTCAAGCACAAAAATGATTCCAGAAGATGTTTCTGTATTGTCCTTAGAAGAAGTTGAAATGCTAATAAATAGTCTCCATAAACCGACGATATCAACATGGAGTCCGATACCATTGCAAACAACAACAGGAAATGTGGATAAATTGGTATATTACAACAAAGAATTAAATGTGTATTGTTCCGAATTGCCAATGGTTTCAATGACAACTACAGATGCTAATGTTTCTTTAAAGTCAGGAAATATGGACTCTTCAACAAGCTTAGGATTCCCAACAGATGATCATCTTATAAATTTAAATTCTAGAAGGATATCAGCTAACCCGTTAAGTCAAACAGTAAATACACAAAACGATAGTAGTAAAAATTCAGTGACTGGTTCATTGCAAAGTAATACTACAGCCGAAAATTTAAGGAAAAAATCAGTGATGTCTGCAGATCCAGATGATACGTTGAGTCAACCATCCAAACCACATACAGACTTGAAACAAGTTCAAAATGAACCATTATATCGTCAAGCAATCCTTGCTAAAAATGATTTATTTTATCATCATTCAAAGGATATTAAAACATGGTTAGAATTGGAAGATTTAACTTTACATTTTACAAAAATGGCTCATAAAATGTTTTTAAAGATTGATAGATTTAATTTCTTTAAATTTTATAACATGATGTCGGATTTGGCAATATTTACCCAAATTTCTTGTAGGTTAATACAACAAGAGATCAAATTAAAGATGTGTAATAAGGATGTTAAAAGGATCCTGAAATCTTTGATATCGTCTCTTTCCAAAATTAACATTAATTCTATGATTTATTTCGATTCATCATCTCGTTTACAGATACAAAGTACACCAATACCAAGTGAATCAAATCCATTAATGGGGACAAAATCAACGCTTGGAAAATACTCTTTGTCAGGAGAAAATAATGATGGTAGCTTTTCAGTTAATGACACAATGAATGATAAAGGTAAAAATAAATCTGTCTCAACAGATACGCCAATGACTTCAAATAGAAACACTAGTACTAGTACTACAGACACATTAATCCCTTCAAAGATAAATTCAAATGCGAAAGATTTATACGATATTTCACGCGATAGAATATCACGTTCTGATCTACGGAATATATCAACATCGTCTAGAGATAATGAAGATATTATGAGTAGTACTGGACGAGTAAGTTATGATTCAAATATGAGGACGGGACGAAACGCTGTCACTAGGGGGAATGGCAATGATAATGTTGCTCCACAAAGTATATCTAAAGGTCTAGATGATATAAATCACGACTCAAGTATTTCATTAAGAATAATCTTTGAAAATATTGACCAAGAATTTTTAAGATTCATGAAAAATATTCATTTATTGCATCATTTATTACAAAATTCTGTCTTACCAAATGAATCTCATATTTTACCACAATTTTTACCAAGATTCTTCAAAGGGTCTTTCAATGGTGGTTCTTGGACTAATCCATTTGCTGCATTTATCTATCCGGGCGATAGTAGTAGTTTATCGATTTCAAATTCTGCTTCAGGGGGATCTTCAGTTTTTTCATCCTCTTTGTCAGTATTTAATAAAGACGGTAGTAATTCGATGCAACCAAACGTTTCTTCAAAGGGTGATTCTCCAGGTACAGAAACTACGTCATCAAATAATGATAACCAAAAATTGTCAACCTCAGATTCACAGATTTTCTCTACCCCTCAGATGCCACCAAAGATGGCCGCTGCTATTGCTCTTGCATCGGGTTTACCTATTTCTGAATCAAAGCTGAACTCAGGGGCTTCTACAACCTCTAACTCAATGACAGATATTACTTCATCGTTAACTTTGAGTGCTAATAAGAAAATGTCAACAATTGGTAAAAATTCATCGAAGTCTAAAACTGCAAAAAGGAAAATCAAATATCCATTAAACACTGAAACATATGCAGCAATGAGAAAGATTAGTAGTAATATAAATGATAAATTAACTGTTAACTTCACTCCAGATATTGAAAATTTTGTTAATCAACCAAAGACTAAGAGTCGTAATTTAGAAATTAATTCAAGAATTTATGAACAATTGAATGATAATACGCAATTGATTGACATTTTAGAAAATTTGGATCTAACCATATTTATTAATTTAAAGAGATTAATCAAATGTCCGCCAAAAGTACTTGATGTTGAAAGTGAAGAATTTTTAAGGCATGCAATGTCTTCAATATCTACGATTATCACAGAGTTTTATGATGTGAAACAAGCATTCCATGATGTTTTGATAAGATTAATCATCGCTACGCAACAAACAACATTAGATGATCCTTATATTTTCTCATCCATGAGATCAAATTATAAGATTGATTTCCATGAACCAAAGTTACTGGAAAGGATCACACTGAATAAGAATATGAAAAAGATTGAAAAACAATCACTTCGTTTATATAAACATTTAGTGGAACAAGATGTTGAATTCAACAATATTGAATTTTTGAATACCTCCGAAGAATTTGTCGATGCCTGTGAAGCTTATATGGATTGTATGAATGCAGCTTGTCTTATCGTAGAACAATTGATTGAGGAAAGAGAAAACTTGTTGAACTATGCTGCAAGAATGATGAAAAATAATTTGACTACGGAACTGTTAAAGGGAGAACAAGATAAATGGTTTGAATATGCATCTGAATTCAACTCTGATGATGATGATGAAGATGATTTTTACAGTAGAGACAAATCTGATAATGAGGAAAGTTTAGTAGATGTAAGTTCAGAAGATGATTACATCAAGAAATTGAACAGAAATGTTGTACCTGCTAGTGGTGGTTTAGAAAATCAAGATGTACCATGGTTTTTACAATCTGATCATACGCATTTATTAATATATGATTCAAAAGGTAAAGTAAGAGGTGGTACTAAGGAAGCATTAATTGAACATTTAACTAGTCACGAATTAATTGATCCATCATTTAATGTTGCATTATTGATTACATTCAGAAGTATATTCACAACAAAAGAATTTTTCTATGCATTGATTTATAGATACAATTTGTATCCTCCAGAAGGTTTAGGATTCGATGAATATAATATTTGGATCGAAAAGAAATTAAATCCTATAAAATGTCGTGTGATTAATATTATGAAAATCTTTTTACAACAATATTGGAGTCCAAATTATATTGAAGATGGTTTATCATCAGTTGAAAATTTTGTTAATTATGCAATTAGTGAAAATATACCAGGTTCAGATGATTTGTTACAAAAGGTTCATGAAATATTTGTGAATCCTAAGGATATAGATAATACACCTGATAAACTAAGCAGGAATGGAACTGGACAATCTATTTCATCAACTAAAAGTTCCAGTGCTACAGGTAGTAACAAATTAAGTTTAGCACCAAGTAGATCGACATTATTCCGTATCAAGAAATCTAAATTATTAGATATTGATCCATATACGTATGCCACACAATTAACAATATTAGAACATGATCTTTATTCAAGAATCACGTTATTTGAATGTTTAGATAGAGTTTGGGGTAATAAATATTGTGATATGGGAGGTTCTAAAAATATTACAAATTTTATTACAAATGCTAATACTTTAACCAATTTTGTTTCATCTACAATTGTTAAACATGCAGATATTAAGAAACGTTGTAAATATATTCAATTTTTCATTCATGTTGCACAACATTGTAAAGAATTAAATAATTTTTCATCAATGACTGCAATTGTTTCTGCGCTATATTCTTCACCAATTTATAGATTGAAGAAAACATGGGAAGTTATGTTAGTTGATGATAGAGAGATTTTGAAAAAATTGAATAGTTTAATGGATTCTAAGAAGAATTTTATTAAATATAGAGGATTATTAAGATCAGTTAAAGATGTTGCATGCGTTCCATTTTTTGGTGTTTATTTATCAGATTTAACATTTACCAATGCAGGTAATCCAGATTACCTTCATGGTAGTAAGGATATTATTAATTTTAGTAAAAGAAATAAAATGGTGGATATTATTGAAGAAATATTAAGTTATAAGAAAGTTCATTATAAATTGAAACGTAATGATGATATTCAAACAATGATTGAAACTTCAATTGAATCTGTGCCACATATTGAAGAACAATATAGATTATCGCTACAAATGGAACCAAGATCAAGTAGTAATGGTAGTAATAATCATAATCATAATAAGAATCCATTGGATGTTGATACATCGATGAAGTAAGAGAAAAACATAAGTTATGGTTGTATTCCAAGAGTTTGTGTACTGCTATGTGGGCGGTCCTTTATCATTAGATATATATTTCATATCATATTTATATAGTTGCTATATAGTAATTAATACCAACATGCATATTTATGTTACAGCTAAATTCATTTTCTATAGGGAAAGTACGGGTTTTACAAATTCGTTAATATGTGACACATTTTAGAAAGGAGAGAATTAGTATGTGTGTGACATTTACTTTACAGATAATACTTCCTACCTCTCAATTCCAGAAGTGGTAAGGTTGCTATTTCCAACATAAAGTGGCAGTTGTCATATTAATTGAATAAGACAAATTTTATATTGTTCTTCATAATATGGAAAATATAATAATTAATTGTATGACATGGTATTTTTCCCTCATTTACAGACGGTGCATCGGCCCTTAAAATAATATATTTCAAATGAATTCTTCAAATATTTTAGGGGTACTTCCCTAAAACGGTGCTAAAAGGAAGTAAGACTGAAATTAAGGGTCCTTTTTTTCATTTTTAATTTATTTTGCTTAAATTAGTTTTCTTGTTGATTCGTAATTAATGTACCCTCCCAATATCGGACTAATGGAAGAACAATACAATTTTTTTTCTAATGCACGCCGCGAGAATAATTGGTGGCGCCAAGTTATTTCGATAAAATATGGCGGGGGTGGGGGATTACGTACATACGAGTTGTATTAAAATTTTCGAATGGAGGAAAGGAATGGTTAATAATTTTTGGTATAATTGAGTCGCTTGCTATTCGTATGAAATTATATTTCTGTCCATTTCCATTTTTCCATGACGCCGGTATCGCTATCAGTCTTTGTGGTTCCATTAAAGCGGAAGCGCTATTTTTTTTTCTAACAAAAAAAAGCTATATTCGGAAAAAAGGGAGCAAGAAAAAGAAAGTAGGCGTCAGTAATTAGAAGTGTGTCCTTGAGAGAGTCAAATACTACGTGAAAAATTGTGACATTTCAAGCGCTAAGTATCTATTTGATTACATATTGCCATTATCCCACTCCTGAAAAATGAATTTATTTTGGTACACTAAATATTATTCGGTTTTCGTAAGATTAGTCACTGTTAAATTTACATCGTCAACGTCTTTTTTTTTGACACTGCCACATAAGTTTCTTTTCCTTCCATATAAATTTTCTGTTATTCCTTGCTGCACTTCCTCAGTTCCGTAGACGTTTCAAATTCAAGGAAAATATTGATAAGAGAATTAGGCATATAAGATTTTCATTATGATTCATACAAAATTGTTTATATAATAATTTATTTCTGGAGTAAAGGAAATTGTAAAGATCAGTAATATAAGTCCTTGTATTATAAACAAAAAGAGTAATTTGTATGAATAAGAAATTAGTTTGAATATTTCTAAAAAAAATATATAAAAGGATAATAAATAAATCAAATTTTTATAAGAACTTCCTATTCCAATAGTTAATTTCATTTATTGATAATTATTATAAAAATATTATAACAAAAACCCAAAAACCCAATTAGCGTATCAAATACAAATTACTTATATAATGTTTGCCAAGAACTTAATTTTAAAGACATCAAGAATGACCTCTCAATCATCATCATTAACATCAATGTATTTGAGATCATATAGTACAATTCATATTAATACTATGAATATTATGTTAGGTGGTAAAACAAATCCAGCATTTACTTTACAAGAAATGAATGGCCCAGCCACAATTCAAACTTCATCAACTTCATCAAGTAGTATACAATCTTCAAATAAAAAAATTGAAACTAAACCGTTCCCTGTTGTTTCAACAGATAATGAAGATATTGAATCAGCTGCTGGTCATACAAAAGTATGATCTCGTACAAAATAATTATGAGATTTACGTACCAATAATAGCATAGGTCTTCAACTGCAATTAATATATTTT
>JAXQGP010000500.1:0-16925 GCA_037040125.1 Kazachstania sp. M6911
TGTTAGTGGTGTACACCTTGCTCGCGCGCAAATTTTCGCTGTATTTCGCTCTGTCTCATCAGATTGCATATAGGTGTTTGCTCGTATGAAGATGTCACTTCTGATAGTTTAAAGACGATGATCAACAATTGGTATTACCATTACAAATCCACTTACTTGGGATTTATTGTCGTCAATGAGGTTCATAATTTTGGCCTTCAAGATTACAGGAAAAGGGTTACGGAGCATTTCCCTCGTATTGATCTTACCAGTGTCAGTAAAGTTTTGTTTTTATCAGGTTCAATTGGTATTGATAATTTTGATTTCCATTTGAAGGAACTTGGTATGAACATCAAGACAACCTCCAAGCTTGAAATTAGTGACAAGGTGTTCATCACAAATGTGGTAAGAGAAATTCCTCTGTTAAATGTTAAAAAGGAATTTAAGAAGTTGAAGTATGAAGATTTAATCGCTGACACCATCCAGTATGTTGACAAGTTTTTGTTCGTGGACAAACATGGCAAGGTGTTGATTGTGTGTCACAAGAAAAGTGATGTGGCACAGGTAGCAATTCATGATTTCATTTCTGGTAATCCACTTGCTATAACCGATGATCTACCAACAGAGGAGAAGATAAATATAATCAATTCTTTTTTCCTTCAAAAGATAAAGAACGAGTCCTCGTCGGTACCAATATGGTCTCAGAAGGTATCAGAAGGTATCAGCATTAAAAATTTAAAAATGGTAATCTTGGTAGATTACGTGCCATCTGTTTCGGAATATATTCAGATAGGTTGTAGATTAAGGGAATGTGGTATCTACTCGTGCATTTATTCGAGAATTTACCCAAACAAAGAGAAGATTATACTGATCAACCCGAGAGAAGAAATAAATGAACAGTTGAAACAATTTTATGGGTTGAAGGGTAATTTTACAGATAATTTTAAGCAGGAATAATCTAACGCAGCTGCTATCCTCTTGAATTCAATTGGCGAAACTTCGATCCATATTCTAATAAGTATCTAATAGTAAAACTTTCTAAATTAAATAATCATTAATAACTCATAACTAATAAGTTAAGATACAGGAAATATTATATCTGTGAAGGTATCACAGCGGAAATTGTTTTAGCCCGCTAACGATATGTCTAGTTGTTGCCACTTTCATCTTGTTCAATGACTTCATCAAAACTCACTATCTCAGATTCCTCCTTCGAAACAACAAAACAAAACAGCCACCTCCAAGCGGCATACTTGACTTATAAGATAACGGTAAACTGTTTGGAGGTGGCCACAATGTTCTGGCGGTGTATTTTATTCTAACAGAAACAACTGAGACCTGGTAACTCTTGTATGAAGCTTTTAATAAGTTCGCAGAGTACTCCCTGAAATCGACTGTCTCCCCCAGGCGGTTCAGCTCGTGATTCATTTTGTGATAGACTGCCCCATTTTTTCCGGTTTTTCGTCCTCTCGGGTTGTCAATTTGTTTTAGCACGAATTAAGTTTACCCTAGACTGTATAGTAGCCATGGTTGGGGCTTTTGGGAAGAATAGATTTTAGATATGGGGCTTTTACAAAATTTTAAAATTAATTTTTGATTAGACAATTCAAACAGATAATATACTTAAATGAAGATTTATTTAGTTTACATAATCATACACAAAACGGAATGAGCAAGGTGTCATCTTACAGTCTAATTTATCTAAACTTTTAGGCGAAAGTTATTACAACTATATGGAAAATTGATAATTAAAACATATCATATATACAAATATGGTAAAGGTGGGTTTTCACAATACGTCTATTTCCAATGAAATAAGCTCATTGATTCTTTTAATCCTTCGTAAAAGGGAATACTTTGTAGTTGGCGGCTAAAATAAAATTTCCTTTTTAAGTAAATTTGAATTTCTACGGGATTTTCTCAGAATCAATATAAATTAGGGGCTTTTGAGGGTTTGGGGCTTGTCTTTCAAGAAATGGGGCAATTTCTGGGGCTTTTGGCCAAAAGTTCCCAAAAAGGGGGGCTTTCATTTTAGAAAAAGCCCCTACCAAGGTTATGCTGAACGATTCTTAACTTCCCTTTTGTATATAACTAGTACACAAAAAACGCTGCATCACTGGAACTGCGCATGATGCTGCGCAAATCGACAACCAAAAAAAGTTCGTCGATGCATTTCGTCTCATATAAAAGAGGTTATATTAACGTTTGTTTAATCATAAGAAGCATTCTATCCATTCGATAATTCTATTTTGTTTCAAGTTTCTTTTTAGTTGGTTGGTTGCAGTTGTGTCTGAGATATTGATATACATAAAAAAAATATGGCATTTGTTCCTCTGAAGATAGGTAGGGAAAAAATTATTGGCACCTCCATTGGTGCTTTTGTATCTGCCCTCACATGTTACTTTGTGACAAAAGATTGGAAATTTACAATCTTTATTTCTACAACTGTGATGCTTTTTGAATTTGCAAGTTTTGTTTATTACTCGTGTCATAGGAATTATAGTAATAATCCAAGAAGCACCCAACCTACTACTCTCGATGGAAGGCATATTGCTAAAGAGTCTAAAGAAACAACATACAGAAGATCATCCTTCAAAAAAGATAACAAAAGAATATGGTTCAAATTTTTTATTCTAGTTTCACTAGCTGTTTTCTCAAAAGCCATAACATCCAAATGGATTGTACCTATGGCTATCTGTGTAAATTACTTGTTGTGGGAAAGCTATCAATATTGCAATCGAATATACAAAAAGCTGTTCCCTTCTAATAACATTGTATTAGACCTACTGTTGAAGAAATCATTAAAAACCTCGAAAGATTGGTCCAGAAGGAAAATTATTATTGTGGCTCTTTGTATTGACATGATCGAAATATTTCTGTTTTGTAGCCTGTTTTTTATCACACTTGGTATAGTTGTTCGATGTATTTTCCAAGAAATTCATCATTATTATAGAGAAATGACTATTTCAGGAAATGCAACTGCAATGTTAATACAGAAAATCTTAAGCTATGCTACTCAAAATGGAGAGATATACCCAGAATATTTCTTCACGATAGTAGCCACCATTTTCATTAAGATTCTACCTCATTACATGTAAATTATAAAATAATATCTAAGAAATCACCAAATGACCTCTAGTAATCAACCTAATATGACTCCTCTCATATTGTGTCCTCATAATGTTACAAAACGGAAGTTACCAGAGTGGTGATCATAGAGATATATAAGGGAGGATAATGTAATCATCACGTCATAAATAAGCAGAAATACATATCGTGTAATACACTTAAAGATAAGAGTTGACATGATTCTCAAAATATATAGAATCACATATTTACATAGTACGACATTTCAATAATATGACCTGCTTATCTTTCACCTTCCTTTGATCAATGTGAAACAACTGCCTGATGCTGAATTTCCTTTTAAGCAAAAATGGTATTACCCATAATCACGCTTCTTATTCTTCCCAGTACTTCTTGGTATGACATATACTGCATACTATGTCTGCAAGTCATATTTTAGAGGAAGATCCAATAAGATCTGTCCAAAAAGTTTTATCATTATCAAAATCCCAATAGTAACCAAAACTGAACAGATGAAAAATGACCAGTAGTTCAACGGTTACCTGACAACAAGAAGAGTTTAGAAATTTATAACTAGGAAGAAAGAGTGTTGAATTTGTGTCCAACTATCTTCTCTTATCCTGCAGGACATTAGGCCATATAAAAGATACTCTATATTGCATTGAGTAAATAGAAGAATTCCTAATAATACGTTTATATAGGAATGAAAGAGCTTGTAACCCATTAAATAAATACACATGTATACGGTGAGGAAGAACTAATGTCACAAGATATCTTTGTTATTAGGAAAACTAAAATAATAAAATAAACTTTGATTGCAACATATATTACTTTCGACCTCCAAAAAACAGATTTTTTTTCATTCTTTTACTTTACAAGATTTGGACAGATTTGTAGCGTAAGCAAGTTTAGAAACCTCAATAAAATTGACAATCTAGAAGTGTCTCTAATGGACATACCAAGAGAGATATATTCTATAACTGACATTCATTTACAAACCAAGTAGAGCCCCTTTATTTGTCATAAACATTACTATTGTGCTATTTGACTTTATAAAAATGGTATTGCTGGTTTAAAGACAACATATCTATTTATATACATATTGATAAATAGTACGTTCTTAGCTGAAATTACGAAAATCATGGTTGCTTTACTATCTGTTCATATTACTACTATTGGTGCACATATATTTGCTAATAACAAAGCCAGATGAGAAATAAAACAAAGTTTGGTAAGCTAACAGTAAGAAGTGATATTGGCCATTAAAATAATAGACATTTAACAACAAATGAGAAGTAAACATAATATCCTATGTAATATGTTAGGATGTTATACTAACATACTAACGCGGCCGCAACTAGATACTTAGCTCAATACTCTCAAGATACGTATAACGAATGACTGATGTGAAATATAAGCTGTATTGAGATTGCGTAGCGCTTCTGTCTTAGATACTCTCAACCTATATAAAGAAAGACAAGTACTAGATGGAAAGACAGATTCTTAAAATCGTTCTTTCAATAAAAAACTTATTGGGGCCTTTTAAAACCAAAAAACTGGAATCAAGGTACAGTCGTTTTATTCAGATACTCTGATATTTACCTATATAGAAAAAACAATGTACTCAAAAATTGCTTTAATAAGGTCTAACTTTATCGAGAATAACAAACCTGCGACTCTTATATACATGGTTCATATGGAAGATCAGAAGCTCGAGCTTCACTTCTAAGTGGAAGTCAACGAAAATTAGAGCATGAAGTTCCATACATACCTAGTAACCATTTCCAAAGCAAGAATCATCAATTGATGCCAATCTAAGCATCAATAATATCATGTATGCGATATGTTGAATAATAACATTAGGCTTAGATATTTACTCCGTTTATTAGAAATTAATAGTATCCCAAAAAGTTTCATTACAGAAGAGTATTGTAGATATTTCTATATTGCTGTTAAAAAAATAAGTACACTAAAAATACACACTTGTTACTTTTATTTTAGATTAATTCTTTCAAAGTAAATGATGATATTGTTTTAGCGTTTGCCATTGATGGAGGATATATTGTAGGACATGGTGTGTACGAGTACTAATTATTTATTCTTACGGATGACGTTTACTCGATATTTAGCTTACCAACTTCTTGAAGCAGTTAAAGATGCTGTTTTTATATTAAAAGTTCACTTTCAAAACCGCTTGATTGAAAAAATTATTTATATATCGCATAAAATTGTTCTAATGTTAGCCGAGACTTTAGTAAAACAATAATAAATAGACAATATCCTCAAAGCTGAGATTTTCTTGAAGAGCAGAATAAAATGAGGTTATTATTTTACTGAAATAACTGTTAATGCTTAAGGCAAATTCTCTGTATTGTGTTGCTAAAGATCAGGTGCTGTGCAATGCCTATTCTCGCTGAGCAATTAAATCTAGCCTTCGTTACTTCTCAACTGGTTATTTGTTGGGTTATAAAGGGATAGCCAGCTGGAAGATGAAACTGTTGCTTCCTATTTCATTCTTTAATAACTTTAATAACTACTTGACAAATCAGCTATCTAAAGAATTTTTTGTAGGTTCCTCAATAAACCTCATTAATAACACCAAGAACAGTGGGAAGAAACAAAATTCAATTCTAGCTTTTTCACGCTAAAATTATTTGAAATAACTTTCAAGACGTAAGTGAAAAGTTTTAAACGACGAAATTTAATATTAAGCAAATATAAGATTTTAGGATAATTATTAAGCAACATGGAATTCTGTCGAACACCAGCTATTGCCTAAAATAATAACACAGGCAACTTACTTTTTCAATATTCTTTGGAAAAAAAGAACTTGTCCTAAATAAACACACCATAATATTTTTCCGAGACTTCCAAAATAAGTAATTTTTAAATAAACTTTATGTTGTATTAATCCGATCCTCTATGGCGCACAAATTTAACTTAAAACATATACGTAATAATAAAAATAATTATATAAAATTAAAAAAGGATGAAATAAGATATATAATAAATGAAATAAATGACTGTCCTAATGATATTGAACTAAAAGATTTACAAGAATATTTAAAAATACCATATACTTCTGATTCTGAATTCTGAATTTTTACGATGTGCGTGAAAATTTGAAAAATGTATTATAATTAACATTTTTATATTAATAATATATCCATTCAAAAATAATTAGTTTTTTGAAAAAATAATATTTTTATACTATTTAGTTTTTCCGGATCGGTACACTGTGTTGATACATTGGCCTGCGCTCATTTACTGCATAAACAGGATGTTTAAGGAAGTTCGCAAAATTCAAGTGATAGTTTTTTCGAACTTTACAGCAATGCGTAGAAACCAAAGAGGATTGCATATACATTCATATGAAAATTTTTTATAAATACGACCAAACTCTCGAGCATTTATGGTCTACTTTCTTTGTTTTTAATAGTTGAGAAAAATACTTATTCTTTGACTTTATTTATCACTTGTGAAAACATGTTATGGAATTCTATACCAAAACTTGAAGCAAACGCTTTACAATATCTCTTCTAAGTTTATCTTTTTGAAGGAGCTAAATTCCATAAGGGACATTTGTTGGCTGCATGTTCCTTAGAGTAAATGTTCTTGAATTAGTTATATCCATAATTAGCCCTAAACATTTTTTTTTGAAAATAAAGTCTAAAATGGCGACGACTTATATTTTACATGAACGAGAAGCAAGTTGGATGATGTAAAAGGAATTATTAGAAAAATGCCCGACAACTTTATATATAAAGTATTATATTTTCATATTATATTGATTTATTCTTTCATTCCCATTTTTGGTAGCATCTTCTACTTCCCCTCCATCTATCGAGACAAATACGAAGATTACTAGGAAATGAGATATTTAAAAATTGGAATTCCTTTTTCAGTTTTATTATTTGCACTTTTTGCAAAGGTTACAGCTGATGATAATTGGTCAGAAATTTTATGGAGTGGAGCTATGTATGTATTTACTCTTACTTTTGGTGGGGTCAATTATGCCGCAGTTAAGCAGTGCCCGATGGGTATTATAAAGGATATGTCGAATGATCCTGATAAAAGTGAATACGAATTTAGTGCAGGATGTTTGGGATATTGGTCAATGGCCTTAGTTAGTGGAGCACTTGAAGTAATTTTAACAAAGTATGGTACTAATAGAGGATGGACATATTGGTCAAACATTCAAACATCCCAAAATTTAGACAACGGTGGAGTAGCTGTTAAAAGAAGTGAGATGAACAATATTACAATCTACGGATCCAATAATATAAATCTAGCTAAAACATCTAACTTGGATTCAATTTTTAGCATCTCTCATGTTAAAAGGGACAATTATGATTGGCAACTAATGCATTACGGTTATGCTATTTTAAGCATTGGTGATCACATTACAAATGAAACCATTGCCGATAATATTGCTACTAGTGAATATGCCTATCCTGTTACTGCAGTATATCAGCACTCTAACGGTACTATTTTATCAACCATATCTTCATATGACGCAATTGATAATATAACTCCAGACACTGTCAATAGTAATTCAGGCGGATTAGAAAAACGTTCTTATGGTGGCCAGTATTTAACTTACACGGCTTGGGGTGGTAATGACGAATTATCAGCTTTATGGATACTTGGAAATGGTATTAACACTCAAAAAGAATTCGAGTCACTAATTGAAATTGGTGAAAATATTGGTCAACCTAATAGCATTTCTGATATGAAAATATCAGAAAAATTTTGTTTGGCTATTGGTGATTCGAGCACAAGAACACAAAATTCTTTTGTAGTTGGAGAAGTCTATTACGGTGCATATGGTGGTTTAGACGACCAATGTATGAGTGGCTGATAATGAGTACATTTTGTTGATATAGTAGGGTGATACTTGAATTAAAAAATATATTTTTATTATTGCTGTTCATTTTAATATCTATTAGTGTGGATTATGACTGTAAATTCGTCTACTTTTCCTGTTATGTAAAATATAAAAATTATATATTGAAACTAATCCTGGATTATAATATTGATTCCTGAAGTGTGTTATTTATATATAAAGTAAATTGCTACTTCATATCATGATTATGTAATAAAATCACAATTTGATAGTTAACAACTATTACCTAATAATTTTGTAATATGGTAGTTGACTAATATTAATGATCAAGTGTGGAGGACGACTTGGTGTGTCCGTGACAGGTGAACATGTGCATGCAACTTTTTGTCTATTGGTAGGTCTTTTGTATGCTACTGACACTGTAGCATCATTTGCCGTTTTGGGTAATTCCCAACCACTTGTCAGGAATTTGCACTGCAACATTTATATTTCTTAAGTGTATAGTGATGTCGAGTTATGCAGTTTGGTACGTGCTCTTAATACTTGTCGTTGTAGTTTCTTCCTTAATTTCCCAGTAAATTGTACAGTGACAGGATTTGGCGTCTGGTTTTTCTTTACAAATTTTGATTTGCTCTTGCTTACGTATAAAAAAACGCTCGACCAGATTTTCTTGAAGAAAAAAAAAACTTATTGTGTTATTGATGGATTTCTTTGCAAAACTGAACAAAGGTATGACAAGAGAACTGAAGCTTGTGTCGACTCTACAAATATCGTCGATCCTAGTTATAACAAGATTGCTGATTGTGTTAGACATCTGATTGATCTGAACCACAAGGATCTTATCAGTATCAACGAACTATACAATAAATACAGTCACACTTATGTTATTCCTGTGCAATCAAAGGATCTGTTCGAAAAAGTCAACACAGTAGAAAGTATTTCAAAAAAACAGACGATGGTTGGGAGTGGGTCCAAAAACATAAATACAGAAGTGCAGCAAGAAAAAGAACAATCTATCCCAGTGCAGTCATTGCAATCAAACGTGGTAAAAGTTTCAAATATCTTATTTACAAAGATTATGTGACAGATGAATTTGTGCACATTCCAAAGTTCAATAGAATTGTTCTCCCAGGCATTGACGAACTGCTAAATATCAATTCCTTCGTGATGTCAAATGCAGACATCGATTTGCTTCTGAGACATGTGAAAAACAAATCTGTTTATAATAAATGCATTCGAGGGATCATATAAATTAGCTCAGGCACAATATCATTCCTATCATCTTACAGAACTACAGAAGAGTTTTAGATTCTATGAAAGCCTATTTTATCTTTGCTTTAATCTATCGTATGATCAAAATGGATATAAACCATGTGCGGGGTGGTCTTAATATCTTCTTCAACGACAAGTCACATGCCTTTTCATTTTTCAAGAAAACCTACACCGCTATCTGTGAGGTCAATGTTCACAAGAGAAGCAGACCATATCCACCAGATGGTTTTGTGTTGACTAAAAATTATATTAGATCGTTTTATACAGATATGATAGATCTTATAAAGAGTAATATAGAAAAGTTTAAGCCATATTTTACATGCATTCCAAGTGTTGCTAGATGATACAGAAATTAATCTTACAGAAGTGAGGGACGGTAACACATCTTCACTTTTGGATCTGTTCGCATACGAAAGGAGAGCTCAGTTAGTGCCAATTAGAGATGAGTCGGTAAAGATTTCAGAACAAGAAACTAAGAAGCTAATGCTGGTAGTCAGAGAAATCACTACAGCTTTAATGTGGATGATATATATTTCCACAGGTGGTCCTTACAGATTTACAGATATGGTTATTTTCAAGTACGCAGGTAATGAAAGAAATATATTTTTCAATAACAACAGCAGATGCATGGAATTAGATACAACATATTCGAAGTCACAATATATCAATCGTATGTGTAAAGTATTGGATAGCAACACGTCTGCTTATGTGTTGTATTTCATGGTTATTGTAAAGTATATGCACATGAAAATTTTAGGTTCAGGTTATAACAAAATGACAAGAAATCTGTTAAAAGAGTTTGACAAGGAAGGTGACACAGCATGGGCTGACTTGGCTAGAGTTGATATTTTCAATGAAGGTAGACTGATGACAGGGGAACAGTTTTCAAACCAGGTGCTTCATTCCTTCTTATTCATCAATTCAGTTCAGCACTGTTTATTAAGCAGATCACATTTCACCAAGTTCATTCCAAAATATCCATTGAAGGAGAATCAAAAGGTAGACAAATTTAGTAGAATGAGAGATTGTATGGTTGGTATGATGAGAACGTATATCAACTGTGATGAAGACTTTGTTGCTCAAAGAGAATCTATGGCAGGTCATTCAGCGGAATCAGGTATGTTCAATTATGCAACAAATGAAACAGGTCATAATGGGTCGTTAACCAATTATAAGAGTGAACAAATCAGTATAATGTGGCATAAATGGATTGGTCTTGAAGAATTTCACTTAAAATCAGCTTTCACTAAAAGGGAATCTCTGGTGCAAAAGTTTAATGTTCCTTTGAAGAGAGAAATGCAACATCTCCATTTTACACAAAAGGTTCTAAAAGATACGTTAGACGGTATGTTAATGCCATCACAGTTTGAGGCAGAACGTGAATTGTTTGAAAATAATGCAAATGAGAAAATAAATATCTATATGGCAGATTCCACGATTCAGTTATTTGAAACGAATGATGAACATACAGGAGGTCATTTTTATTTGCAACCGTTGCAAGCAGCACATATGTACGGTGCAACCAAGAGAATTGTTTCATTCGTATTTGTCAAGGACACAGCATGTTTAGGTAGAGTATCGAAATTGTTACAGTTATACGGTTGCAGAAAACTTGGTCTAGTAAGTCAGTTGCTGACACCTGGTGTTGTTGTTGAAGAAGGATCTTTCAATGCTGATGTTTATTTTGGAACCACTGTAGATCTACATTCAGAAGCTATATGGGAATTGTTATTTACATGGTACAGCAAGATGAAGCTGCTATCCCTTGGTTATCTTGTCTTCCACAACATCGACATGATGAAACTGCCAAAAGTAAATGATATAATGCCTTTTGAATATGCTCACAGATTGATTATTGCTCATGACCATCAACGAACTATGAATCAGTTTAGATGTAGTTTAGAATTCCTTAAAATAGACAAGACTCCAACATATGACATGGCTTTGAGCGGAAATGAATGGACTAACGTAGCAAAACTGACAACAGATCTGCCGCTAAGAAATGTTTACAAGCATTAGTATAAGATCGATATTGATAGCGATGACAAAGTTAGGTTAATGGATTATGGTTCTGTTGGTAGTGTCATTGTGTCAGTTGTTCTATTTATGGATATCATCCCGACTATTGAAGAGTATATTTCTGCTGCTGCTTTAGTTTCTCCTGTTGGTGGTGTTTGTACGATCATGGAGTCTCCAACAGCTGTTACAGTTCATGACTCCATTAGTGATGAGTGTCTAACAAAACAAATTGTCAGGTATTATGATATTTCTGCGGTTTCCGAATGTAATTGTTGTGGTAAATATCAACATTCAGTGATCAAAAATAAGCATGAACTTGCTCTGAGTTGTTGTAAGGACCCGTAGTGTTGTAGTAAGTAATTTACGTAGAAACTGAAAAATAGTAAAAATTTATAAATTTATCATTTTGGTTGTTATCTTGTAGGAAAGAATTGTAAAATATGAGGTAAACAAAAAACAGTAATAAGTAAAATTATGGATTTAGTAGAAGCACGATAGAATTATTTTAGTGGGGGATTATTAAATTGGGGTTGTAGTTTTATATTATTTTTGTATTTGTGAAATAATCTTGAGAATTAGAAAAGTTATCTTATATGTAGTAGTAATATCTTGGTAGAATATTGGTGAAAGTAGGTGATAATCTTAGATATTGTAATGTTATCATGTTAGATATTTCAGTTTTAAAGTTTAGAAATAATAACTAATGTTTGGTAGGTATTTTGGAATTGCAAAAGTTAAATAAAGTTACGTGGTTATGATATTGCATGCCATTATATAGTAAAAAATGACAGTGATACAGGTATTTCTTAGACAGAGGTTGAAAACATCTTAAAATATTTAAGTTTATATACTTGATATTATATAGTAATGTTGATTTAGTATATTTGTAACGATAACTCTTGAAGATATGTCATATTTTAGGAATTACATCAACATTTGTTTATTTTTTTGCTGTAATTTGTAACAGTAATATATGAAGTGATTAACATGTATTCATTATAGAAATATTATATAAAAATTATATAAAGTTTCTAAACGGTTCTTAGAAGATATTGAAGTAGTTTGGTAATCAAACTTAAGATTAAAATAGTATATTATCTTGAATAATTGGTATTATGGTAGTAATTAATATTCTCAGCACATAATAATATCAATAATTTAGCCAATATTTGAGATTAGCTCACAGTAATTTCAGTTGCTTAGTTATTCTTATTTTTGTTATATCTAGTATCAGATGTTAGGTGGACTCCATGTCATGTCGTATTTTCATAGTAAAATTTGAGTCAAAGTAAATCTGTCGTAGTAGTATTAAAAAATGTAGTAGAGTATTTCAGCAAAGTGCAGTGGTGACCTTCATAATAATATCTTTGTTGTCAATGCTTAGGTCCGGGTCCTCACTCAAATGTGATATCAGAATTTTGACTTTGAAATATATTGTAATTTTTGCGATAGAAAATATGCCATTTGAGAGTAGAAGAAAATTTCAAACGGTATTAGAAACTTTGCAGTATTTCATATTTGATGTTGGTGGAGTGAAATTGTATGTGACCAGTAATATAAATTTGAGAAGTCAATTTTAAGTTTTTAAATTTCGCAGTTATATTTTCGGACGTGAAATTAGTTGTTTAATCTGTTCAATATTGTAGTTGAGCTACGACTTAACATTCATGTATGGTAATCTTGATATTTCAATATGCACCAAAAATGAGCATTCTTCAGACGGAATTTTCTGCATTAAAAAAGTGACCAGTGGCATTCTACAGCATTTAGTGTGTTATATTCATTAAAATATTGATCAATATCCTCTTATTAGTCAGTCTTGTATTTTGGTGGCAAATATCTCCCTATATTGACAGTGATGCAAACTTGGCACAGAAACTGCCGTTTATCCCATTTTTTTAGTGCAATAGCTAAATAAACCATATTAAAAAGTGTTTAAACATTTAACCATTTGTTATTCCCTTGCATTTTCTCTTGCTGTGTTAGTTATCCTTTTGCTGGGCATAAATTTTTCATTCGCGAAGCAAAGTATTTAAGATAGGGCGAATTCCTATAACAAAAAACACATAATAATTCTCTTTCTCTTTACCCAATATTCAAGCGACGATAACGAAACAAATAAAAGAGCATTCTGGATGAAAGTTTGTGTATTTCTAACACCCTTTATCTCTTCTATATGCTTCTTCCTAAACTTGCGCCGAATTTCAAATGGCATTTGAATTGTATTCCAAACGGCTCGTTTTTTCGCTCTACGCGTTTTTCTTTGTAAGCTTGAACCCCATCCAAACGGCAGGACCCCTTTCAAACGGCAGGTCATATATAAGGCTGGAGGTAACAGACAGAAGTAATAAATAGTATGGAAAATGTTCTTTCAGAAAGCAAGAACAACAATGTTTATATCAATATCAGGACGTATTGCTATTATAGACGGGTTTCTAGTAGACCTTAACCGCAGAGCTATTATTCCAAAGAGTAAAGCCAAGAATGTATTGTCGACTCAGAAATGGGAGAACCAAAGAAATGTTATCTGAGACTAGGGGAGTTGTTTTAGAATTAGACAACAACAGCAATCTGTTTGAATATATCAAATGTATGATCATGCCAGATAATACGTACGAATTAGTTAACAGTAGAATATCTAGAAGAAATAAGGGTAAGATTCTTCACCAGATTAGTAAGTCTTGTCACAAATATTCTTATTCTGGTAGACAAACAATTTATATCTGTGCGAGAGATTCTTCGTTCACGTCAGATGTCGATATGTTAGATTTCGATCCCAATCTTAGGAAGATCAAGGACACCAGTGTTGTGGTTAGAGTTTTGAAGGCTGATGAGTTTAAGTTTTCAATGCTTTGAAAGAGTATACGCCGGAGGAAGCGATCCGGTATCAAACCATGGGAGAGAGTTACGATTCAGCTGCTGCCAATTATGTTGGTGCAGATTTCCACACGGGGTTTTCATCACTGATCAAGAAGTATGATCCTGCTACGAAGAAGGTTTATGGTAGAAGATTGGCACTGATGTTGTTTGTTCTTTTCAATGCCAGGTCTTTGACCCCGTTTGTTGGTGATGATATTCCTGAGAATATTGAGTTGTGTTCTAACATCAGCAGGCTCGATGATACAATTAGATTTCTGGGAGAAATGTTCACAAGTGCTTTGTTAGCAAATAAATGTTTTGAGTTCTTGATCAGATGGATTAGATTAAGTGCCATTGATTATGTGGAGTGGAATAACTACGAAAATAGCTTCCCTTTGAAACAAGCACGTAATGTCAGACAGATGTTGGATGCAGTTAAATGTCTGATCAAGTTCACAGCCTTTTCAATTTCCATGGATGGTTTAGAAGAAGCAGTTAAGACAGATGATAATCAGAGATTCTTTAAGGTTTTGAGAATGCACTATTCTGCAGTTCAGAAACAGGAAAAGACAATTGCCTCGACTCATGTTAATATTGATCCGGAGAATGGAAGAGTCTTGGTCAGGAATAAAGTGCTGTCGTTTGATTTGTTAGCCAATATGAAACAAGAGCTGCACAATACGTTCAGTCAATGTGTTAGTATGCTAGGCAGGTATGTTACGTACGGTAGTATTGCCATGGTCTATAATAATACGATGGGTAATCCAATGGTTCAAATCCGGGATGAGAACGTGATCGACAATAGACATGCATCTTTGTTTCAAAGTCTTCCACCAGGTCTGTTCAACGGTTATCATATGAACTGGGTCAGAGAGGAGGATGCAGTCAATCCAGATGTAGCATTGACAATGTTGGACATTATTAACAGAATGACAAAAGTATTAATGGTTTGTGTTTGGTTATCTCCTGGTTTGCCATTACGTTTTCCTGAGCTGAACATTACGACATTTGCAGGTGAAGGTAGAAATCTTTATATTGATGTTGTTGATAGAGTATTTTTCATCAAGAATAGAAAGTTTGAGAATAGGTTGTTGTTCCTGGACAAGATTGTGTCTGCAGATCTGCTGTGGTTTGTTCATATCCTACGTCCATTTGTTGGTTCGTAACAGACTAGGTGAGTTTCAGAACGGTATGATTGTTAATCAGAGAGATTGAGACAGAGCTTATTGATGAAGATGCTGAGAATAATGAGGAGGAAGATGAAGAATTGTTTTCTAGGGCAGATCGTTTGAATAATGTCATTAGGAATTTGCCCAACCTAGGCAATGCTGTATTGAAGATGTTTGTATTTGTAGATGTCAAGAACATGAGATTGATAGATTCTAATGCGTTTACGAAGATATTGACAACGTATCCTCAGATTGGCGGTGAAGCACATAAGATTAGTTCCATGAGACAAGGTTTGGCGGCCATGTGGAAACATTTAATCTTGCCAAAGTTAATTGGTGTCGAGGAGCTCAAGGTTCCTGTTGCACTAGGTTTTGGTCACAGTGTGAGAACCCAAGGTCAACAATATGGTGACAGTGAGTTAACAAGACGAAGAAGAAGAAGAAAATGAACCGTTGATCAAGATTATAAGAGACAGAGTAACTGGTGTTTTCAGAGAGTTGTTTGCTATGGATAAGAATTTCACAAGTTCTATTAATGATTTCTTCTTGGAGATGGATAGTCAGGGCATTTTATGATAACGCACCTAATTCGTGTGCATATTGTTATTCTCCTAGGGATTGCTGTCGTTGCAGTATTGCATTAGGCAAATGTATTGGAGAGTTGGTGTCGCAGTTGCTGATAATGTATAAGCTAGAAGGAGAAGTGATCTTTGCTAGGAAAACTGAGGAGTTGTCTATTAAAGGCGGTTATCTGGATAAAATATAGCAGGATGGTCATTAAGTTGTCTAAGAATGTCAATCCTATGGTAGTGCAAGCTGGAGTCGGTGATGATCCAGAAGGAATATTCAAGTGGTATTGGTCCAAGTTCTTGGAACAGAAGGTTAATCTGTTGCATTTGGTATTGTCAGAGAAGAGTCTTTGTATGAAGATTTGTCTTTGATAATACGGATATAGTTCCAGGTATTATGATTCTGGTAAGTTTACGACAGCTCAGCAGGATATGTTAAAGACACTGCAAGGTAGTGAAGCAGTCATTCTGTTGTTATTCCAGGAGAGGGAGTTCCTAGGGAGGATATTGGTCAAGTTTGAGATTCATGTGTTGTTTCCGTTTTGATAAAGTGAAATATGATGGTAAGCATGTATGTATTGATCTTAGGTATTGAGCAGCAGTTTTTAAATGTATGTAAATTAATATTGTGTGTTCAGATTATAGCAAGACCTAGAGGGACAGCTTTCGGGAAGATGGAGAGAGTAGGGGTGTAGAATGTGAAGGGTATATTAAGTGTTCCAGTAGAGCGTGGGTATGGGAGTGTGGGGAGGGGTATTGTGTATTTGAGTGTATTTGAAATGTATTTGTTTGTGGTATTTTATATTATAGCAAGACGTACGTCCAGGGGGACAGCATTCAAATTTTTAGAGACAGAGTAAGAGGACAGAGTAGTGGTATAGTATCAGAGGAAGATATAAGTGCAGAGGGATAGAGTTCAAGATCATAGAGACAGACTAGTGGTATAGTATCAGAGGAGATAGGATGATGTCATGTGAAGAGTATAATCATGTAAAGAGTATAATCATTTAAAGAGTATAATAACTGTTCCAGTAGAGCGTGGGTATGGTGTTGAGACACTAATGTGATACTTGAATTAGAGTATATTATGTGTCACTGTATTATAGTAGTGTGCGGGTGTACATT
>JAXQGP010000501.1:0-17045 GCA_037040125.1 Kazachstania sp. M6911
TAAAGATGCAACATGTAATCTTATATCATTGCATGCTCTCGAAAAAGCTGGTTTAATAATCGATCTGAAAAATAGATGCATTTTGAATAAACAGGAAACAGAGATAGGAAAATTAATCAACTATAGCAAATATATATGTCTTCCACTGAATTTAATTACTCATAGGGTGCAGAATGTCTCCACCACCAAATACTGAATGGCTTTTCTACATTCTCTCTTTGGCCATATCAATATTAAAACAATTAAAGAGACAATAGCTAAAAAATTTATCAAGAATATCAAGTTATCTGACGTTGATTGGACTGACATTGATAAATTCCAATGCACCAATTGTATGAAAGGTAAGGCAACTAAACACAAACATATTGTAGGTTCCCGTTTAAAATATCAATCCACTTATGGTCCATTCGAATACATACACTCTGACTTATTTGGCCCTGTTACAGGTGTCTCGGCTGTTTATCCAAACTATTTCATATCTTTTACCGATGAAGCTACTCGTTTCCGTTGGGTGTTCCCTTTGAAAACCAAATCTGCTGATGTCATCTACAATATCTTTGATATACTGGTTAGACAAATTCAAACACAGTTTAACACGAAGGTTTTATAGTTCCATATGGATCGAGGTTCTGAATACACGAACTCTGATATAAGAAATTTCTTTTAGAAACATGGTATAATTCCAATTTATAGCTCTACAGCAGATTCAGCTTCGAACGGTATCGCAGAACGCAGTAACCTCACCTTTTTGAATGATTGCCGCGCACTATTGAACGCAACTAATCTACCAAATAATTTATGGTTCCATGCTGTCGAATTCGCTACACTTATGAGAAATGCTTTCATCAACTCTACGAACAAAATTTCCCCTAGAGGAAAAGCCGGTCTTGCTGGTTTAGACGCTAGTACAATATTTCCATTCGGTCAAGACGTTGTGGTACATAATCATAAGATTAAGAACAAGTTACATCCAAGAGGTATCACAGGTTATACTTTGTCTCCGTCCAAGGAATCACATGGTTACTTAGTTTACATTCCTGCCAACCAACAAATCATCGATACATCTAACTTCTCATTGGTAAAAGATTCATCTACTCATTCATCCATCAATAATTCCATATTCGATGACTTAATTTCACTTTATGAACAAGATATCAACATTACCACCGAAGATAACAAATCCCCTAATAGTGATACAAATGAAGATAGAACTACCACTGATGATGACGAACTATATCGCACAACTACAACAATGCTGGTACGGGTGGTACAGATCTCCAAGACGCAAATGAGACTGGTATATATGATACAGGTATGTCAAATGAAACAGAATCCATCGTTATGGAGGACACTCCAGAGGACGAAATTGAAACTATTCCACTTCATGCTTTAGAAGATATTCCATTACAAGATACTCAAGACACTTTCACTGATGCTTCAACTATTAGCACTGTTAATAAGAATCCATCCTCAGATATTCCAACTATAGCAACCGATACAACAAATGAAATATTCCCTAGTCTGGGTGGTCGAAAGAAAATTGACAAATTAAGAAACAACAATGCTACGTCATTATCGATTTACAAGAATCCTAAGAAGAGAAATATAAATGATAGATTGGAAAACAATCAGGACTTTACAATAGAAACTAGAAAATATTCCAGAGATAATAAAGAATATGATGCTACATTACCAAAGCCACAGAAACGAAGACTAAATTATCTGAAAGCTGTTAAACATGTGATGCAAACCAAACATGTTAATCCTTCACTAAATTATTTTGATGCTATCGTACACAACAATTCGAAGGTTGAAAGTAAACAATTCAAAGATGCTTATGACAAAGAGATAACCCAATTGCTTAAGATGAATACATGGGACAATGATAACTTGTATGACGCTAAGGACATCCCAAAGAAACAGATAATTAACTCTATGTTTATCTTCACTACAAAAAGAGATGGTGCTAGAAAATGCCGGTTCGTTGCTAGAGGTGATCAACAACATCCAAGCACTTAAGAAATCTATGCCTGATGCTGCTATTTTACAAAAAGACAATAGCGGTAATTCTTATTGGATTGCATTGTTAAGTCATGCGAAAACCGACGATCCTTTGAAGGATGTTCGTGCTGACTGGATTTTGGACTCAGGATGCAGTAAGCACACGACCGGTAATCTGAAGTTATGCGAAGATATAGAATTCTCAAACGGAGGTTCTGTTTCTGGTGTTAGTGGTGCTTTAATAATTCAGGGCTCATAACCTGTAGCTTTAATAATCGAATATAAGTGTTAACATTGTCGGACACATTCAACAAACAGAATTGCTTAATTTTGTTGTATATTGTGTCTAATAAATAAGGTGATGTAAAAAGGAATGTACATTAGATGTACATTAGATATTAAAGATCACTATTTTTTGTAATCTTGGAAAGTAGAAAATTTTCTTGATATAAATTTTTTTTTTAATCCCGCGAGAAAAAAAATGTAGATATAACAAAGCGGAACAAAGAGGGCAAGAGAACAACTACTAGTTAGAATTTCCTATTTGGCCTAGATCTATAATATAAAAATAGCCAGGTTTCGGGTATCATCCCATCTAACATTGTAGTTTTAACTCCTTCTAAAAGGGCTATATCAGTGTGTGTGTATATAATAGTCGTGTACGAACTAGGAACCTTATAATGCACTTCGAACAATATTTTCACAGTGCAAAAAATGACTACACACAAATCTCGCGTATTTTAATTTTTACCATTTCGGTAACCGTACACATACTATATATTAATAATAGTTATTACATTGGTTAATTTTTATAATATAGTCATGTGATATATAATACTAATAGCGGCAAATATTTACGTTGGAGAAGTTATGACGCGTAAAATTTTCCTGTCTCCTTGACTTTCTTGTTATTGTGCCATATAAAAACAAAAATATATGACACAAAGAAAATGTTAACCTTTTTTTAAAAATTATGTATATAATAGGCCATAATGTATATGATATAAATTAAATATTCTCTAGAATTTTAAAGTGTCTATTGGTAATAAGAAGATGGAAGTTATAACAAGTGGGTTACAAAATAATGGGGTATCAACAGTTTGGGCATTAGCAACATTAGGTGGAATATTTGAATCGCGTAAATCAAATAAAAAAGGTGTTAAACGAAAAGAAATACTAGATGTTTCAATTCCAGATACTTGTGAGGTCATAGAATTAAATAGTAGCGATATTACGTTAAGACAAGTGTCAAGTTTGTTATACGGTGTCACAATATGTTACCACAGGAAGACGGAATATTTCTTAAGTGATGTTAATGCGATTTTAAGTCAACTTACAAGGGCTGCAACCTACAATTCGAATCTAACTCAAGCAAGGTCTCAAAACAATGCCAAAAACTTCTCATTGCAAACTCTCTCAAATTATTTATCAGCCAGAAGTAAACAATTCTTTGCTGACAATAATTCTTTTCTAAAGGATGACAAGAAATTTGATATTCAATACATACCCTTATTTGATGATTTTCTTGATGGTCAGTCGTCTACCTTTGGGGTGGCAACTGATTATGAATCTGCTATTATAAGAAGGAAGGATTATATTACCGAACTTAGCAATTCAAATTACCCAGGAAGAGATAATTTGATTGATGAAATTACGGATGTTCAATTTAATAAATATGACCTCAATCCTAATTTAGAAGATATACCAATTGATATGGATTTTGAGTTGGATATCAATGATGTTGTTAGCAGAGGAGGGTCTTCAGTCTTGACAGATAAGACCGATCAATCAAGTCTCAGAAATTTGGGTTTAGATAATATTTCAAAACCCAGTTCAAAATATGCACCCCTAGAATTAGAAGAGAATATTCTACAACCATTAGAAATTGATCTGGAAATACAGACAGAACAACCACAGTCTGATTTGATTCAAAACCAAGATGTTGGATCATTGCATAGTGATATAACTGCAAATACGATTCCAAAAAGAAGAAAGGTTGTAGCAAAAGAAAATAATGGTCAGTTTACGTCTTATATTGTTACAGATTCCAGAATTGGTCTTTCAACAGAAACGTTAAGAAATTGCCATGAAAACTATGTTGTGGTAATGCAACGAGATGATAGAAATTCAAGACTATCCGGTACAAAAAGAAAAAGGTTGACTTTAGAAAACATTTTGTCATTAGAAAATGAAATCCCTCTGGTCAAACATTCATGGGAAGGTGTGTTCTCGAATTCACATTTATTCAATGTTGACAACAAATATTCACCTATTATTGAACGTGGTAGAAGGAATGATATGCCAAACTCTTTAAACTACAGTAATACTGGCAGCGTGAGAAGTACTGAAGTTGGTAGAAGACAAAGTAACGCAGACTTTGGATTATCTCAAATTAATAATGATGATAGTCTGTTATTGAACTTAGATCAAATAAATGACGACATTATGGATGGAGACTTGCATGACACTTCTGTCATGAATAGTATAGGGCACAGTAAACAGCCAGATGATTTTATAAACATGAATTTACAATTATTATCATCAAGTGTGGGTCGTAATTTAAGTCGCTACTCAACAAGTAATAATTTTAATAGTGACGAACCTGATCTTGTGGGGGCATTAAGCAGACAAAGAGATAGGAGTGGTTCGACAATTTCTAAAGGCTCTAGCACAAGAACTATCGAGGATGGATCCTTTGACAGCGGTAATACAAGAGCAGCACAGAGTGAAGAAACAGGGTTAGGTGTCCAAGCAAGAAAATTCTACCAATTTATCAAGGAAAGATCACTGTTTGATAATATCACTGTCAATCCTTCAAGTCGCTTCCCTAGAAAACTAACGTTTGAGAATATTGTTCCCAGCAAACAAGATAAAGAAAATGAATTTGGAAATAAGAAAATTTCAAAACGAGTTGTGTCTGGGGCTTTTTTTACCCTATTAGCTTTAGCATCTCAAAATATGATAGAGATTACAGTTTCAGGTGTAGACAAACCTGATAAATTTCTTGATTTTGCTATAGATAGAGGTACTGATATAATTATCAGTGTTTAGATATGACATAAGAAGATGTTAATTGCTATTCACTTTTAAAAGTTTACAAAAAATATGAATTCGTAATGTACACTGTCAGAGGTGAATATTTGTATCTTTGATACCATGATGATGATGATGATGATGATACCGCATAATTAGCTATTCGACATACTGCGATAGGAAGGAGGTTCCGTTTTAATATTGTTTATGTATTGATACTTATAAATATATGCTATAAATGTGTATATAATCTCATTCAGATAAAATACCATGTAGAAGCGATCATACTAGAAAAATAACATATCCTCCCTTTATTTGTGGTTTACAGAAATTCTAAACAAATTGGGTGCTCCAAATTAAATATATACATAGTAACAGAGTGAGGTGTGTACACTTTTTAAAATGAATATATCCTTATGTATGTCTTTTATTAAGGAGCCTGTTTCATAATAGCGGAGAAAGAGAAAAATTGTGACGCTTGCGAACCGAACCTTCCGCATGCGGTACTAACGTCATTTTTTTTACCCCAACAAATTGTCGCTAAGTTAATATATGTTTGTAGGCAAAGATATATATAATATTTTGCAGTATCTCTAGGAGAGTCTATTAAAGACCTAAATTCACCATTTTAATAGGGGACTAAATGGTAGGTGAGGAGCATATATTAACGTGTATTGGAGTAGTTTATATAATAAAAGATGATTCGTACAACTGATGTGAAATTTACATGACGTTCTTATGTCATGAAACAAGAATTCCCTTTTTTAAATAAACTATGGAGATATGCAACTTGGAAAAGTAGTATTATGTTTCATTTATACAGATGCTTCTTGTTGAAATGTAACTGAAAGTTAATAAATCAAGATATTTATTTTGCATATATAAAGTAACATATTTTGCAGATATCACTATTTATCTTATTATCATTAAGAAAAGTTATCATTTTAGCAAATATTATCCTTTTAAGGCATTACAAAAAAAAGGATAAAGTTCATAAAATATTATAATATGTCGCAATATCTAACAACTAATAAACTGACCACATCTGCTACCAAAATTTCTCGAAGGTTTTACTCTACAAAACAAACAATGAGCAGCTCTCTGGATATTAAAAATGAAGTTCAAAAAGTCCAAGAGTGGTGGGAATCAAATAGATTTAAAAATGTGAAAAGAATTCATAGTCCAATGGATGTTGTTAAACATAGAGGTAGTTTAGGAATTAATGATATTAAATATCCATCTTCATATCAAGCTACTAAATTATTTCAATTATTAAATGAAAATTTTAAGAAAAAATTACCTTTACATACTTTAGGTGTCATTGATCCTGTTCAAATGACTCAATTATCTAAATGTAACGATATTAAAATAGCTTATGTCTCCGGTTGGGCATGTTCATCTACAATGGTTGGTTCAACTAACGAGGTTTCGCCTGATTTTGGTGATTATCCATACGACACGGTTCCTAATCAAGTAGAAAGAATATTTAAAGCTCAAAAGATGCACGATAGAAAGACATTCTTAAACTCTATTGAAAAGAATGAACCATTAGTTGATTATATGAAACCTATAATTGCTGATGCAGATATGGGACATGGAGGATTAACTACAGTTATGAAGTTAGCTAAATTATTTGCTGAGAAAGGAGCTGCAGCAATTCATTTAGAAGATCAATTGGTTGGTGGGAAAAGGTGTGGTCATCTAGGTGGTGCTGTATTAGTTCCAACATCAACTCATTTAAATAGATTAATTGCAACACGTCTGCAATGGGATATAATGGGTGTTGAAAATTTAATTATTGCAAGAACAGATTCATGTAATAGTAAATTGATAAGTAGTAGTTGTGATCCCAGAGATCATGAATTTATTCAAGGGGTAATGAATGTAGATGTTCAATCATGGACAGAAACATTAGTTGAATTGGAACAAACAAATACTGATAACTCAGATATGTCAAATTATGAAATTGAATGGTATGAAAAGAATAAGTTAGTAACATTTGATGAAGCAGTTCAATTCCAATTACCAAATAATCAATATGATCAATATATGAAATCGAAAATTCAATTGAAGAAGTCACTTAACAGAGATTATTTAAGTTTAACGGAAATGAGACGACTTGCTAATCAAATTGCTCCTCAAAAGACAGTTAAATTTGATTGGGATCTACCACGTTCTTCAGAAGGTTATTATATGTTTAAAGGAGGTATGGAAGCAGCTATTAGACGTTCACTTGTCTTTACACCTTATTCCGATATGATTTGGTTAGAGACAAAGACACCAGATCTTGAACAAGCAAAAGATTTCTCTCAAAGGATTCATATGAAATATCCTGAAACAAAATTAGTTTATAATTTATCACCAAGTTTTAATTGGACTAAACAAGGATTTAATGAAATTAAATTGAAAAGTTTTATATGGGATTTAGCTAAAGAAGGATTTATTTTACAATTAGTTTCTCTTGCTGGGTTACATGTTGATGGTATATCATTTTGGGAATTATCCCAAAAATTTCAAACTGAAGGTATGTCAGCATATGTTAATTTAGTTCAACAGAAAGAACAACAATTAAATTGTGATCTTTTAACTCATCAACGTTGGTCAGGAGCAGAATATGTTGATTCAATAATGAAAGTAGTTCAAAATGGTTCTTCATCAAAAACTTTAAGTACTAGTGGAGAAAGTTTCACAGAATCTCAATTTTAACCAGTTCTCATACGTATTTGTTTATATATAGTGTATATAGATACAGTATAGTTTTATGATTTAATAATTCAATTTGGAATAACCAATTTTTCTTTTACTTTTTCTTTATCTTACCTAAGAATAAATATTAAGTAACATAATGATATACGGGAAGACGGAAAAAGAATATTCAGGGAAACATTTAACTTTGTTCGATACTCTTTCTAAAAGAGATTATAACATCAGTTGTTATTTTTCAATAATCACCTATCTAGTACTAAGTAATAAAATTTTTAATAAACAAGGAGTAAGTAAGGGAAAAAGCAAATAAACATGACATACTGTTTTTTTCTTTCTTTCTTCCTTTTTACTTCGGCATTTGTAAAAATTAGTTAATGGAAACAAAACTTTAAATTCATTAAAGGTAGAAAGAGAAAAAGAAAAGGAAGGATATATAGAAACAATGTAACAAATTGATATATATTTATTGAACAAGGGGGTTAATGTAGATCATCTATAGAATGAGTTGCATCAAATCTCTATTTAAATATGTTATTTATTAATTAATCCCTAATTAGGGATTAATTAGAAACGTTATTATAATTAAGACTTCAGTTGATCCATATTATGTGTCTTATATTTTACGTATACTTGTTTGTCTGTTCACAGTTAATAGGAACAACTACAAGATTTATCTTTTTTTTTCTTCATATTAATAAAACCCGATCGAGAAATACATTAAAGTTATGAACTAATTAATGCATATTCATCTTAGACAGGTTACTTTATTTCCATTTTGTTTTTCTGAGTGACTTTCTCTATATGAATGAACCCTTTTTACAATATGAATCTGAAATGTAACATTTTTAAAGTCAGATGGTTTCATATTTTTATTAATGTAATTACGTATTTAATTTAATTAAGAGATGACCTTACTTATTATAATAAATTGTTAATATACCATCATTAATATGTTATTTCTATTTTTAACTTTCTCATAATAATTTATTAATACATTTAATTATTATTATTATATGCTTGGTTAGAAAATGAAAAAAAAGAAAGGTAGCTTAACTCCTAACGTACGTATATGTCTAGGTACCGAAAGTTGGTCCAATGAATGTATGTAGAAGTACGAAATGACAGTCAAAATAACTTTTATGCACGTATTACTGTGGATATTGCAAGAATATACGTAGAAGGAGATTCCACAATTTCTTTTCTGGGGTTAATACATTCTATACGCACGTTTATGTGTAAATAATATTTGAAAAATGGAAGAGACAGAAATACATGTAGAACTAATAAGTGACAATAAAAATACTCAGAAACAGTTGCAGCACAACGTTACAGACTATGAGATATTCCACGTTTTATTAAGAGAAGAAAATCTTGACAACCCACAGAAAGACTCACTTTGTGCTAATAATCTTATTAACTAAAATTATCGATCTCTCACCGCAAATAGTATTAAATTATCTAATAAAAATTAAAATGGCAACACTTTTCTGCCTAAATCAAATTCTGTTCTAGGCTAGAGTGACTTTTAATCCCCTTCTAATTTGTCTGGTTTCCGGCCCCCCCACTTTCTCCCCCAAAATAAGATTACTTTCACACAGAGAGGGACTCAATCAATCAGAGAGGAAAAATACGTACGTACCTCACAAACTAATGAATGGGTTAATGGAATATAAAATATTTACTCAGAACGGGACGCAGTAACACAAATAATATTATAAAGATAAAAAATATTTCAAATTCATTTTTCTCAAATTACGTACATACGGACATTTTATAGTAATTTTAATCAATTTTTTCAAATGAAAAATTTATTTTATTGTTTACCATTTTGTTTTTCTGTCTATCAATAAATTTCATGACTTAGAAACACTTGCACATCATTACAAAAAATAAAAATATTCTATTTAATTTTATTATTGTTATGTACTACATACTTTATTGTGCATTTACATACAAATATGAATATATACGTCGGTTCGTGTGTTCTGTCAATAAAAAAATAAATACATTGATTTAATATGTCCACATTGTAACGATTATATTACGTATATACATCATTTTTGGTACTTTAGAAATTAAAAAACAATTCAATTTTTGAAAAATTTAACTCAATTTGAACAAGAATTAATATTGAAATTGAAATTGAAATTGATGAGCTAACAAAAGGGATTTAATAATATATAATAATTATTTTTTTAGGAAAAGGTAAAATGATCCATATATTAATAGGTTATCTTTTCACCTTTTTTATCTTGTATCTTTATTTTTTTCATCTTTCAGTTACTTTTATTTGAAATCAGTAATAATAAAAAAAGAATAAATTATAATACCTATATATAAATAGAAAGTAAAGATCAGATTTAAAATTTCAAGGATCAAATAATACTTAAAACAATAACAAAAAAACAAGAAACTCAATAAATACAACAAAAAATTATAATATTAAATAACAAGTTATGAAAAAAAATAGCATTTTAGAGATGAAACTCGATAAAGATAATACAATGACAATTAATGGTTATATTATTAAAAATTTAGTTTGTCAAACAAGTACATTTAAACTTTGTGATGCTATTGATTCAAATGGTAATTCATTTGTATTAAAAATTATTCCAGCTGATATTAAAGTTAATCTTTTAAAAGAAGAACATGTTATTGAATCATTTGTTCATAATGATAAATTATTTATTGTTTATGCAGAAAATAATTTTGCTAATGAAGGTAATGATTATTTCTCTTATTATATGAATAATAATAACTCAACATGTAATAATATAAAGGATAACAATGTTAAATCTATTTTAAATAATAACACTACTACTACTACTACGAGTAATAATAATTTAATTAATGCAGGCGTTAATAAATTTACAAATATTAAATTTTGTAGTAATAGTAGTAATAATAACAACAATAATACAAATGTTAATAATATTGAAATGTTATCAACAGATTTGAAAAATGGTAATTATTTAGAGAAAAAAATTGGTTTTAATAATAAAAAAATAATAAGAACACCAATACCAAAAAATTGTAATATTAATTTTAATTTCCCTGGTACACCAGAAAGTAATATATCATTTACAGAAGTTTCTGATAGTGAATCAGAATCAGAATCAGAATCAGAATCAGAATCAGAATGTGATTCAGAATGTGATTCAGATGAAAATTTAGATGATTCAGATGAGGATGATGATATGAGTGATGAAGATGATGATAGTGATATTGAACATGAAATAATAACTCCAATTAATAAAAATTTAGATGAAATTAATAATAATCAAAATTTAATACCAATTTTAAAGATTCATGAAACAGATTTAAATGAGGATCATATTAAAAATATTACACCTGAAACAAGTCCAAATTATGTTCATCAACCATCTCATATTCATATTCAATGTCCTTTAATGAAATTAATGCATCCAAAACATACAGAAATTAGAAAAACCCCAATACCGAGAGAAATGCTTAAATTAAATCAAAATCAAACAATTAATCCATTTAATACTTCTTCTTTACAAAATGAAATTTCAAGTGGTTTATTTAGTAGTGATAGTAGTAGTAATAGCGAAAATTTTAATACTACTAATAATAATAAACAATCAGGTGAACCATTTAAGTTGGAAATGGTTAAAAGTTCAATGTTAAGAAGAAGAAGTTCAACTAAATGTCAATCTTCTACTTAAATTGATTTTTTTTATCTACCTCTCTTTGTTTAAGCTTTTTTGCATTTAGTATATCTCTGTATCTTTTTATGTGTTTTTATTTAAAACAAAATGAACATTCATAATCCGTCATATACATACACATATATATTACTACTCATCTCATCGGGCGTAAAACCCATAATGACAATCCCCCGGCCCCCAAGCATAGTCTATTTTATTCCATTACTATAACTAATAAACTCATTCACGATATTATGACACAAGAAAAAAAAGACATTTTGAGCATAAATATATAGCCCTAACGCAACACATATAATAGTATCTTAAGTCTAGATACTTAAAATTTTGTAACAATATATAAATACCGCATTTTAATGAAATTTAATAATATATTCATTCATTTATTTTTGGTGTTCCTTATATATTGTGTGTGTTTCTCTCCTTACTGAAAAACCCCGAAAATTTCAATCGAGAGAAGTCAAGATTAAATTATACGGGGGTAGTGATCCTTAAAGCGAGACAAACCGAGAAAGCTGATGATGGAAAAATGCAAATTGGAAGTGACTTTGTTTTGAATAATTTAATTTCAAGTTGATACAGAAGTCTGAATGATTAGTTAGAAAGGTGATAAACTGTAGAGTACTAATATTTATAAAACCATAATCAATTTGCTGAAGTTATAACTACTCAAGATATCAATTATTATCACTTACTCCGATACAATACTACGATGCTTAGATTAACAGCTAGGGGCGCCATCCCAATGAGACAAAGTTCATTCATAAGCACTTCAAGATTAGCCTCTACATTAGCACTTATCGAGACTTCAGCTGATGGTAAATTAGATGCATCAGGTGCAAACTTATTATTTGCAGCTAAGAAATTGAATAATCCAATAACTGCATTATTTATTGGTCCTAACGGTAATACTGCGGCACAAGAATTAAAGGATTCCTTTAAATGTGAAGATTTAAACAAGATTATCGTTGCAAAGGATGAATCATTAAAAAATTTCTTACCAGAAAATGTATCCCCATTAATTGCAGAACTTTTAAAAGATGATACATATTCCCATTTCGTTGTAACAAGTTCATCAATGGGTAAAAATATTCTTCCTCGTCTTGCTGCAATGATGGATAATCAACCAATTTGTGACGTAATTGAAATTGAAAGTCCAAATAAATTTGTGAGACCAATATATGCAGGTAATGCTATTGCTACTATCGAAAGTTCTCAATCTAAACAATTAATTAGTGTTAGAGCTTCTGCATTTGATTCCATCGAGCAAGGTAAAACCGAATCCGTAGATATCGAAGATATATCATACCAAACAAAGGATCCCTTACCAATTAAATGGGTTTCTGCTAATTTAACAACAACAGGAAGACCCGATTTAGGATCTGCCAAAACAATTGTTTCAGGTGGTCGTGCGTTCAAGGATAAAGAAGCCTTCGAAAAATACTTGACACCATTAGCTGATGTATTAAATGCTGGTATTGGTGCTACAAGAGCTGCAGTAGATAATGGTCTATGTGATAACTCTTTACAAATTGGTCAAACAGGTAAAATTGTTGCACCAAATCTATATATTGCAGTTGGTATTTCTGGTGCTGTTCAACATTTAGCAGGTATGAGAGATTCAAATACAATTGTTGCTATTAATAATGATCCAGATGCACCTATATTTAAGAACGCAACTTACGGTTTAGAAGGTGATGCATTAAAGATTGTTCCTGAATTGACAGAAAAGATTAAAGCTGCTCAACAATGAATAATATATCATACATATAACAAAATAATTACTTAAATATTCAATATATTACTGTACATAACTGGTAGACGTTTGATAACAAGATTTTTTTTCATGCAGTCGAGACAAACCATAGATACGGATCGTAAGTTTGTTGAGATATCGATTCTTCTGAAATTAAAGGATATTTTGATAATACCCCACAGATTCGAGGTTACATGCTGTCAAAATTTAGAAATATTATCATCTTATCTCTTAAGATCTAAATCAGACCGTTTGATCGGGGAACTATTGTTATTTATAACTAAATAGATGTAATCTATTTTAATCAATTCTTCTTCTTGACCACGCGGCAGTTGACGGAGTAAAACAACAGCGAAATTAGTGGTTCCATTTTCTCCTTTCGCTTCTGACTTTTCTTACTAAAACTAAGATGAGATAGAGAAAGAGGAGAATGTGAACCCTTTCTAGCAGAAATATGAGAACTTCTTAATCTTGACACGATAAGCTGATACAGTACATTATTACTAACAAATATATTGTAAAGTAAATTGTTCACTGCTTTAGAATTTTATATGAAACTATCATCAAGGTATAAAGCTAAATCATATCCTTTCTTCCCCCTTTTTTTGATCTGTGTTTCACTGTATACGATATTACCAGATGATAGTTAATACATCATAAAAAGTACATTATATTACATGATTACATATAATAATAAAAAAGTGCATTAAATTAATCAATATTTTATTAGCATTTTTAAACATTTAGATATTCCATTTTAGAAAAAGTTCACATTTCATTCCATTTAAAATAAAATGACTAAACAAGAGTCTTTGCTTAGTAAACAGCAGAAACTCAAAAGAAATTATGGAGCCACTGAGGAAAACTCACCAAATCCTTATTCTTTAACAGATAGAATGGATACAGAGTCCGAAATCTTTTCAATACGGAAGGATGATCGTGATACCAATAACTTTCTTTTATCATCACCAAGACGTTCACGTATATTTGTAAATAATGGTAGTAATGGTGATGATAATAATACACTAAATAGCAAACACAATTTTTGGGATGTTGCTCCTTATTATATGCCATGCTTCGTATGGATTCCAACTTACTCATGGTCCATGCTGTTAGGAGATTTGATAGCCGGTATATCGTTAGCTTCATTTCAGATACCACTAGCATTATCATATGCAACTTCATTGGCACATGTAGAACCACTTTGTGGGTTGTATTCTTTGGCAATCACCCCTTTTGTTTATGCCATCTTTGGTTCAGTTCCGCACATGATAGTAGGACCAGAGGGTGCACTTTCATTAGTAATGGGTCAAACTATAGAGAAAATTATGAGCCACAACGAAGAATTAAGTTCAGTAAATTTAGCCGCTATAGTTACATTTGTTGCAGGGTTAACATTACTTTTGGCAGGAATTTGTAGAATTGGGTTCCTGGGAAGTGTTCTTAGTAGGGCACTTTTACGTGGATTTATCAGTTCTGTAGGGTTTGTCATGGTCATTAATTCATTAGTATCCGAACTTAAATTAAGTAAATTGATGCAAGAGACTCCTGGTCATCATCACACAGCTTTTGAGAAAGTGTTGTTTTTAATAGAATACGGTCCGGATAATTATCATCGTGCGACTGCTTTGGTTAGTGCAAGTTGCTTCTCAATATTGATGGTTATAAGATATGCCAAGAAAATATTATCGAAGAGATTTAAATGGGTAGTAATCTTTCCAGAAATTCTATTTGTCGTAGCATTAATGATATATTTCTCAGCAAAGTTTGATTTCAAAGAGAAGTATGGTATAGCCACGCTTGGTGATTTTGATTCAGGAAGTTTCGAAGGTCTGATAAATCCAATTTCTAAAGAAAACAGATCTTTGTTCTCAAGTTTATATAGTGTAGGGATAGTTGTCGCATTATTAGGATTTTTTGAGTCGACTACAGCATCCAAATCACTTGGTGGTATTGACAACTCGACAGTATCATCAAATAGAGAACTTATTGCAATGGGGATAATGAACTTAGGTGCTTCAATATTTGGTGCCTTACCTGCATTTGGAGGCTACGGAAGATCAAAAATCAATGCCATGTCCGGAGCCAAGAGTGTTATATCAGGTGTATTTATGGGTTTCATCACTTTATTCACAATCAGATACCTGTTACCTGTGATCAGATTTATTCCAACCTGTGTTTTATCTGTAATTACAACCATAGTCGGTATTTCGTTGTTGGAAGAAGCACCCGCAGATATTAAGTTTCATATTGCTTGTCACGGTTACAATGAGTTAATTATTTTCACACTGACATTTTTAACAACTATATTTTACTCAGTAGATGTGGGAATCACAATTGGGTGTGTATACTCTTTGTTGTATATCGTGAGGAGATCCGCAAAGTCACGTATTCAGATTCTGGCGAAAGTAGAAGGCGTTGACCATCTCGTTAATGCTGACGAGTACCATACGTACCACCATACCATTAGTTCGTCAGATGCACTAAATTTAGAGCATTTCAAGGATTGTCTTGTTGTAAGGATACCCGAACCACTAACATTTAGTAATACAGAAGATCTGAAAGAGAGACTAGATAGATTAGAGAGATTTGGGTCTGTAAATTCTCACCCAGGTTCCAAGGATATACGTTCAAGAGAAACTGTGAAATATGTGATAATTGATTTGAAAGGAATGACATTTATTGATTCTTCATCTGTTCAGATCCTGAAGGAAATTATCACTGAGTACAAAGAGAGGAATGTCACAGTTATTTTTACCCGAGTTCCATTCAACAATGAAATAAGATTTAGACTACAAAAATCTGGAATCACAGATATAATAATGCATTATGACAGATCATGTAGTTATGCTACAAATCTGAGTCCATCCATCGATGGTCAATTACAAGACACATCTGTTGATGAACCATATTTCCCAAATATTGAAGAAGCCTTACAAGCAATTGAAATTTTGGTTGGATGAAAATCGCATTTACCCTTCAATACTTATTTATATTTATTCAGTCTTATATAAAAAATATTTTAATCAATATTCTTAAAGTTTCAACCCTTCGTTTCGTGTGTGACACATCGGTATATGGGTCTCTGACACGTTCAGTTTTCCGTCTCCCTGACCTCATCCACCAACATCAGATATTCATGCCAGCACTGTTACTTGAAATATAACTCCAGAGTGCATAAATTACTCTTATATTGTATACGATAAATTATCAAAATATTTGGGAATTGGTGGGATTCTGTTTTGACAAAAGCATCTTACTATTTATAGTAATAATATCTGTTTTAGATCACATTGTCTTCTTTTTTATTTGTTCAAGGTGGAGCCATGACTGTCGCAAATACATAAAAGAATAATGAAGGATGAGCAAGAAAATTACTTAAAACAGTCGGAAGTGATCTAGTTGTCATTAAAAGATATAAAATTTCAAAAAAATAGCCACCATTCATCTATACTGTTGTAAAATGCAAAAAAATTGCGCAAGCCCGGAATCGAACCGGGGGCCCAACGATGGCAACGTTGGATTTTACCACTAAACCACTTGCGCTTGATATATTTCAGTGGTATTCTGTTATTCTGAACCTTTCGCAATATATAACAAACAATTAATACTCAACAATTAAGGAATTGATATTCAGCTTAATTATATAAATTTGACTCGACTATGTTTGTTTTCTTTTTATATAGTAATTATATAAAAAAATGAGAAATAGAGAAAGGGAATATAGAATGATAATACATTCAAGAGAGATTCATTGCCCTTTTGTATTGTTTTGGAACTATTTATATTGTATTCTTTGTTGAGCTCTAATTATCTTTGCTTATATTAATAATTATGTATTCTTAACTAAGATAGTATTA